>LBNU01029779.1:127615-160831 GCA_014162995.1 Artemisia annua
AAATTAATTCCATTTCTAAACATGTTTTCATACTATATAATCCCCATGCATGTTTAATTCACACTTCATCATCCTCAACCTCCATCAAACTCCATCCTTCCACCATGTCATCACCAAGAACCACCTACTCAAACAATGCCAAGAAACAAAAGCTTGTCATTATTCCACCAAAACAACACACAAATAAATACACATTACATATGGCCAAGCTAAAAGCTATAACCCATGTAATATTCATATGATGGATGTCTAAGGTTCATATTGATCTCCTAGACTCCATACTAAACACTAACAACCAATAGCACTCACTAAATCCCTTGCACTAATAATCTCAGAAAACGCAAAATTTTAAGGTACATTCACCCACATAAAATAACGACCATACAAGCTTAAAAACTCACACAAAAAATTCCCCATGGTCTCTCATAAGCATACAAGCTAATCCCAGAAGCCCATGGTCTAATAACATACACAAGTACCCATAAGAAAATCAAACTTGTTAACTATCCAGATTCGGATCTGAACACACACCAAAAGCTTTTGATTTTATAAAAATACTTCCACAACTTTTTATCGCGAATCCTTTTCGTGGGAGTCTAACATAACCTAAGACTTAACTTTCCCAGAAGGGCTAACCTTAATAACACTTTTTCATCCACTAAACACTATCAAACTTTTACACAAATTCTGTCCCGGTTTAACAGCTTTGACACCTTATCTCGTAAAAATCAAAAGACTAACTTCCCGACCTCGAAATCAGTCGTGGTTGAACTTTTTGAAAAGCTCTTTCTTTGAAATACAATTTAGAGTTAAAATTCGTGATCTAACTCATTACCAACTATTAAATAACTTCGTATCTTTACAGCCCCAACTTTCTGTCCAAACCCTAACTCGCAAACTAACGTGTTTTACGACCAAATCTCTTTACCAATCATCATAATATCATTAACCAATGATCCTAACATGTTTAATAACATTAATTTACAGAATTTTACAAACCCTAGATCCATCATACTTAATATTACATGAATTCCAATAATTACTCAATTAATTGAACATAGGGTTTAAGGATTTTACCTTGATTCTTGATTATTGCTTCAAAATTAAAAACCCTAAATTTTCTTCTTCTTTCTCTCTTGGATCGCCAATAAGCTCAAGAAAAACGTTTATGGGTTGTTTGGTTTGTATATATACTTATTAAAGATAATTACCTTAAGTTAGAGTTGTAATTGAGCTCAAATTGGGTTTTCTTTTTCCTTGTTTTCTCTCTATTTGGCCGAAAACCCCCTCCCTTATTTTATTTTTATATTTTTTTTATTTGCTTAAATTATTACACTCAAAACCTTATTCTTTTCATATTTTATGCACTCCCATAACGAAACCTAACGTCTTACGCGATAAACCCTCATTTTACGACAAACCGGAAAAATAATCATTTTCAAAACAAAGTTTCCAAAAATAGATTTCCACACTCTTTATAAACACAACTCATAAAAACAATCTCCTCGTAACTTACTAACGCTCAAATACTTGAACGAAGACTTGTTACGCAAAACCACAAAACGCCAAAACTACACAAGTCATTTCTACACCACAAAGGTGTTCAAAATGAACTTACCCAAACTCAATACTTCTCAAATCATATTAACAACCTTAAACGCAAAGGGATTTAATGCCACATTCATACTTATCATACTTATATTATACTTATCTCACACATATACCCCACATAAACACTTAATTCACACCAAGCAAAGTTAAACAACTAGAGACTATTAGTCAAACTAACCTGCTAGAATCACGGTTGTCACAAAGATGATTTAGAAGACTTATGCAGTTGTTTTGAAATTCAAATATGAGATAGATATGATTACTTGGATAGTTCTTATAACTCAGTGATGGTGTATGACAATGATCTCAATGGCTTTTAACAAATGAGTAGTTGTTTTCGTCAAAATAACGTTTCATCAGTTGATGTTTGTGATTCAAGACTTATGTCTGCTAGTATTTAAACGAGTGGTAAACAAGTCTAAGTACTAGTTACAATATTTCAAACTCTATTGTTTATTTCAATACAAAAACGATTTCTCCTTCAATTGATCAACATACATAGACATATGTTGAAAATCATAAAATACTAGCCAAATCTTTCGACCCTTTTCAAGTAGTAATTATAATCAAAGAGATAAACAATGGTGATAAGTTTAGAACACAGCAAGGTCCTGACATAAACAAGAAATCAACGAGAGATCATAACCATAACCAAACACTTTATTATATTAACATATCCAAGCAACCATAAGGAGTTTAGCCTAACATGGCTTTAATAATCATGCTTACAGTGGTAATATCGTACGAAATGATCAACATACTTTCTGAATTAATGTAATGAAGAAGCTACCGTCACTAGCGATCACCACAATTAATATCAAGACAGTATTACAACGCTTTTAGAACTTCGACTTAATTTCTATCACCCCAATGATTGGAACACGAGATGAATGTTATCAGAGCTTTGTTGGTTGTTGGGAGGAGTGTTGGTGTATAAAATGAGGCGAAATGAGGCTCTATTTATAGGCAGAGGTTGACTGGCCAGAAACTGAAGTACGCCGTGTAGGTCCAAAGATTTGGATCTTAGTAGCCTTTGTAAGACAATAGATACCTTAGATAAATCCAAACTATTTATATGAGAAACTCTAAACAATGTATACTTGATGTTAATGCGGAATGTTAACACAAGCAGTATGAACAACGCAGAGGATTACTAACTTTGTATTCTATTAATTTCTTGAAAACTTGGCATTGAGCACAATGCCGTAGGGTTCCTTTTATACTATAAGGAAACCCTAATTCTACAAACATGTGAAAGGATGCATGCATATCTTCTCCTAAGATATCTAACCGTGTGCATATCCTTTCCTATAATATCTCCTAAGATATCTAACTTGTTCAGCAAAACAGACTTAACTGAACTAATATAAACAGACTTAACTAATGCTGACCAGACTTAACTTTGTACTGGCAGACTTAACTATCTACCCGACTTAACTAGACTATTTAGACTTTTATGTCTGTTACAAATAATTCCCAACAATCCTCCCCTAACTTGATCTTCATGCTCCATGATCTTCAATTTCCTTTCTTCAGAAATGCCTTGAGGATTTTTGAATGTAAGCTCCATTGGAATTATTTTGAGCTGCAACTTTTGTTGAATGTTGAGATTTCTGCAGCAATCTTCAAATCTTGAGTACCATCTGATCTTTGCAGCAACATTGACAATATGTACATCAAATCAAAAGTTTCATACTATTCTCATCACTTCCAGGTATGTGAACTCCTGTGAGAGGTGAATCATTGAAAATTGAATGGATTTGATGTCTCTTTACCAGATAGCCATCACTTCTGGAGTAGCCAATGTTTCAGTATAATACTATGGTACATTGATAACCATATGATTCTTAGCAAACCATCAGCTATCAACGGATTTGATATGTCTTTACCAAAAGCCGTTTGCTTTTGGACTAGCCAACTCTTTGATGGAATACAGTCATCATCTTGGTGAGTTGATTACCAATTATGGTTTTTCCACTGCCTTTACCACAAGCCACAACCTTGTGGGCTAGTCAACTCTTCACTATAACAAATATGGTGAGTTGAATACCATATAATTTTTGGCAAATTGTCAGCCATAAACGGATTTGAGATATCTTTACCTAGAGCCGTTTGCTCTTGGATTAGCCAGTCCTTATGTAGGTTAGACATGGTGGACTGGTAACCATTTGTTGTGTCAGTGCAAGGCACTTCCACTAAACAAACTCCAATGAAGTCTACCTCAAGTCCATTTTACACAACTTTTGAAAATTCTTTCAAACACCCCAAGCAGTCTCCTGCTTAGACTGCTTTTCTATGAGCTTCAAAAGCTGGCCTTTTGTTTCATCCTCCTTATCTCCTACCAATTTCATTTCCAGCATAGCCTTACAAACTCTAGGAGGGATTGGGTATTCCACCTCTGCAAGCATGTAAATGTGTGCAGTCTTCAATGTTAGACAGTGAACTGCACAACTAGAAAAATACCTCTAATATCTCACTTCTTGTTGGTGAGTTACTTTCCAGATATCATTTGTCTTACTTGGAGGATCAAACATAACTCTTAAGTCTCCCAAAAGAACCTTCTCAAAATTATCCTCAGGTGCACCATCTCCATATTTTGGCCCCATAGGCTTGTATAACTCCTTCAAATCATCCTTGGTTAATTCATGCAGCATAGCTGGAAAGTTTAAGTAAAGATTTTCAGTATAATCTTCTCTTATGATTTTGTATGCTGCTCTGTTGTTTCCTTGCTTGATGATCTGCCAGTTTACAACTTTTGCAGGTGTTTTCAAACTTTGTGTCATAGTTTCTATGGTTTGAGAATCAGATGAAGATTCTTGCACACTTTCTTTCTCATCAGTTTTCTTTGATCCCCTTTTGCCAGTGGTCTTTCTCCTAGATCTTCTTAATACTGGCTCCTTTATTTCTTCCTCCTTTATCACAGGAAGATCCTTTGTAGATTCAGCAATGTTCTCAACATCAATAACTGTTTCAGATGTAGCAGCCTTAGAAGATTCCTTAGTTTTTCTTTTCTTGAGATCCTCCTTTTGAAGTGTTGTACCTTGCCTTTTAAGTCCATAATACTATGCCTCTTTTTCTGAGTTCATAGGGAGAAAGTGTATAGTCCTTCTGTAACCCATATAATAGGCTAGCTCTATTTGTCCTGGAGACATGCCTTAGAATTGAGACATCTTCCAGTTGCACTGATTGCACAAATATTTCTTCATTCCATACAACACTTCACTTTCTAAGAGATTCTTCCTCTTCTTTTTAGAACTTCTTAGTGAACTGACCATGACATCCAGAGCTTGATTATTCTTCATATCGACAAAATCCACAAGTTGTGCTGTCTGCTGATCCTCACTGAGGCTTTGGTCTGCAAAAAGTTCAATAGCCTTTCTTCTTATTTCAGGATCTGTGGCAATCATTTGCTTGATCTCATCCTGAGTTAGCTGATATGGCTCCTCAGCCATCTTTTTAGTCTTGTGTTGCTTAGTAGTTGTATGACCTTAAATCTATCAACTTTATCACACTTATATGGATGAGATATGGTGACTTGATGATATATATGTATGTGTTTTAGAGAGAGAAAGTAGAATGAAACTAGAGAGAATATTTCATATAAAACACACACTTACACACACAAGCACACCTTACAAATGAGGCTTTAGGTGACTTATATACTTAGAGAGAAAGGCCTCATAGGCTTTCTAATGGACTTGGGCTTAGTGGACTTATATTACATAAAAAGGCTTATAACCATAACTTCTAACATATTAGCTTACTAAGTCCACAAGCCCAATTGACTAATCTATCACACGTTTACGACACATTACAAAGTTCTAACTATGAGAATGACCATCACTTTTCTATATAATTCTTTAATGCTAACAATCTCCCCCTAAGGGGTGGTCATTCGAATGATGCTACACGTGATTAGGTCTTTGTCTTCTTTGTCTTTGAACTTTGTGTGTCGTTGTAGAATAGTCATTAGCCTTTGTTCCGTCATGCTTGGTGATCTTTGATAAATGACTTTTCTTTGTTCTTTGTTGTTGTGGTGGATTCATCTGACTTTCGTCACATCTTTGTCTTTGGAGGTTATACGCCTTTCCAACATGCTCATACGTCTTTAATCTTACATACATTTGCTGTTCTCGTTTTTTCACATTGATCTTTGTCACTTTACTTTGTAGATTCTTCTTTTCGGAGTAGAATCTTTCTTTGACTGTTGCTATCCTTTGATCTTTGTGAGAACTTTCCTTTGACTTTGTGATGTATGTATGAGCATGAGGAACCTAGTGTGGTGGTTGTACCTGCATAAAACAGTTAGCAATAAAACATCCGATACTTACAGGTTCGGAATTAGAGATCATTAACAGCATAGTGTGAAAACTCTCTCTAATCCTTACCAAGGTCGTTCCTAATCGGATACCCCCGAAAGGGGCTTACACTGACATACCAAAGTACACCAACGATTAGGTGAGTCGCTGGAGATCACCCCACGACTGTAGACCGTTTGAAACCACCGCAAACACTAAGCGTAACCCACAAGTGATTACCGAAGTGACCTGCTGTCAGGGCTGTTTGATGTTGACCCTGGCAGGAATTTCCGTTCAATCATTGAGAAATACATAAGTAAATTCTCTCATAAACGTTCTCGGCAGATTGCTAAGATCTGCGTAGGACTCGATAATCTACAACTGGTGTCCATTGATGTAGAACCACTATTGAAGTAATGTTAAGTGTTCCTATGAGATCTTTGATGAATCTCGGGGCTCTAGACTCAATAAGTGCACATTTGGTTTCCTATGCGGAGGCATGGAGCAGAGAGCCTCCTTTTCAATATCAACCATCTCTAAGAGACGGGTCGATAGATTACAATGGTTCTCCGTGAGAATGAAACAAACACCTTTTGAGAGATACCCGAGTGGCTAAGAAGGTTTAGTGCATTGCGTCACTTGGTCCATGACGTCTTTATCTTCAATACCGATGTTGCCTTAGCAACAACCGGTAGCATATGAGTTGAACCCGGTGTCTGCCCTAAGGTTGAACATATGGAGGGCTATTTCTTTTCACCCTTTTCAATACTTTTCTTTTTAATTCTTCAACCCCTTCTTTCTCCTTTCATTCTTTACTCTTTTTTTTTAATCATACCTAAGGACTTCTAATTCTAAACTATAGGTATTGTCCTTGGGTAGATCCCTCCGGCTCTGGCGGATCATAGGACGGTTTTCCTAACCATATTCACCTTATAACTCCATAACTATCCTATAATTGCCATAAAACCAAACATTTGAAAATCTTCTCAAAGTGTTTATGATAATGAAACATTTTTGTTAACACTTTGAGAGTTTTGATTTCATTTGAAGGATTCACATGTGCTCATGTAATTTTATAAGAAATTTGCACATGAGGGAGGAGTTTGCACTTTTGAATTGATCCACTTTCAGTGAACAAGACCGATTCGAGACACGTTTACATCACTAGTTAGACTAGCTTGAAATTATTACCCGGCCTGGTCAAGTCCAAAGAGAGTTTCTCGAATTGGTACTTTTCTACTTGGACAAATCCTTTTCGAGACATGTTTACGTCGCTAGTTAATGAGATACATTATCAGCTTTTAGGTGACAACTAGCTCTAATAACTAACTTGAAGTTATTACCCATCGATGATAAGTCTTTTCGATTACTAACATTTTGTTTTCGTCAATTCTTGGGTCAATTCTGAGTCTAGGTCTTTCGAGATTTTTCCACAATCTTTAATCATTTTTGATCACATTTTAATCACGTCTTCTCCCCCTCAAAAATAGCATATCGTGATATTTTTGATATCAATTGATTAGTAGTAAAAGCTTTTGGAGAGATAGGCGGATTTGTTTTTGCATGAAATCGGAACATTTTTCTTATGATTTTTATACTCCCCTTTAAAGAAAGCATATTTTTAAGCATAGAGTTTAAAATCAATTTTAAGGGTTTTGAGGGAGTTTTCTTTTTGAAATGCGAGTTATGTACTGAAATGTACACAAGTTTTTTTGTGAAAATGAGGTTTTGCTTGAAATCTTTTCGTTTGTTTATACTCGAACTTTTTGAAAAGAATTTCGGTTTTGAACGTTCGAGTCCTGATCTGAAATTAGAAGTCATCATTTAAGTCCGTTAGTTGAAATCTTTTCGAGTTGAGAAACCCGGACCTAAGTTTTGAAAAGATTTCACTTTGAAGCACGGGTTTCGTACTGAAGTATACGAAAGCCATCTTATAAGAAAAATTGGAGAAACGACATGTTTTAGAAAACATTTAAATGAACTCCCGCTCAAGCATATGTACATATCCGTGTCATTGTTGAATGACATTTCTAGAAACGTACATAATATTGATTATACGAGAGACATGTCGTGAGAAGAATATTTTTGGATTTTTGTTTTTATATTGTTTTTGGATTTTTGAAATTTTCTATTTTTGTAGTTTGTTTTTGTTGGTTTTTCAAATTTTGTATTTTGTTTTTGTTTTTATAAAAGAAATGGAAAATCAAAAATAGAAGATTGAAAGAATGATTTTGCAAAATTAAGAGAATTAGAACCCTCTGATGAACTGGCTGCAACCAAAGACGAAGAGGTTTCACAAATAACAGTGTTAGAAGTACACGAATCATCACTATGAGGGTGTTCGCTATCAACGGTTGTAGTGGTTTCTACTTCCTTATTCTTATGATTTACACTATTACTTGTCTTGGTGCAACTATCAAAAATCTTTCCTGTGGGAATCCATCTAAGACCAACTGTTTTAAACACTTTTCCCATAGGAATCCACCTAAGGTAAGATCTAGGCGTAGTTTTCTTATCAGGTGCAGCGGAAGTCTCAGTTTTTGAAAAACTGCATCCTCTAGATGTCCACCTATTAGGTTCCTTATCTTTTTTCGTGTTCTCAATGGGGGATATCTTAGTGGATTGTGCCTTGACACTTGATTTTCCTTTCTTGAGAAATTGTGCTATACATGCATCGTGATTAGCTGAAAAAACACATTTTTGACATGTAGGACAGACAAATTCAACATTTTTGTTTAAAACAACAACCTTAACTTTGTCACTACAGTCATTTGGATATTGTTTTTTGTTCGAAAAAGACTCAACATTTCTAGTGTTGTTTTCTACGTGCATAGCATTTTCTTTTTTGCAACTACTCTTAGATGTAGGCCAATCCCTAGTCTTTTGTTGATTTTTCCTAGGTCATGGTTTACTACTACTAGCAGTGCTTTGGAATCCTGTAGAATTCATCACACTAGGTTTTGTACCTAAAATTCCGTCTTTTAGATGTTGTTCCTTTTCCTAGCTTCTTCTAGATGGTGATTTTGGACCATGTCATTAGAACCAACAGATTCTTTAGTAGTTTTTGTGGTCACATTCGGTGTACTATTCCTAGAAGGACCAGAAGTAAGCACATTTGTGTTTCGTTCAACAACATTTGCATTTTCAACAATCTTTTCAATATCTTTTTGCTTGGGCAAGGGTTGTGGAGTGACTGGTTTTGTCAAATCCTTTTTCTCATCGTCTTTTGGAGCAAACCGGGAAATTGACATTTTTGGTTTTTCAACCGTTTTTGAAACATTTGGTTTCTCCGAAGTTGATGGTTTTTCAAACTTAGTATCCACACCCTTTCCTTTTTGACTTTCTAGCTGAGACCTCAAAAGATCATTTTGCGCTTTCATGTTTTGAAGGCACGCTCATACGATAATTTTTCATACTTGCATTCTTCGTTTTTCCGATCAAGTTGTTTAAAATATGACACGTTTTCTTTTTCAAGTTTAATAAGAGCATTTTCATTTTTTGAAACAATTGCAGAGGTCTTAGCTCGGAGTCTTTCATCGTCTTCAACAGAATAAGTTTGTAAAATGATAGACATAATATCAGTAGACAGAACTGCTTCGAAGAGAGAATCATTTAGCTTTTCCAAAACCTTCATGTTTTCACGAGTTTCATTAGCTTCGTTTACCAGGGATTTGTGGTCCTTGACAAAGTCGGCCGTTTCTTTTATGAAAGCTTGTTCAAAATGGATTACCCTCGCACTGATGTTATACAGTGGGATAGTAATTTCGTTTTCAAACACCTTTTTCTGTTCGTTATGAAAACTTGAGTGCCAGTTGTTAATACTGATTGTAGTTTTAGACTTAACAATCTGTTGAAGTGTTTCAATTCTCTTTTTGACATCATCAAGAATGTCTCTAGCCTTACTTGTATTAAAAGGATTGTTAGAGGACATTTGTTCTATGTTTGAAAGAGATTTGGAAACAACTACGGGCTTAGAAATTTATGGGCTTTTGGAAAAGGTTTGGAAAGCTCATAAGCTTGTTTTTGTGGAACAAAAGTAATGCCAGAAAGTTTGTTCAATTTGTTGTAATCAATAGGTTTCAAATCAGGATTCTTTCGTTTCATTTTGGTAATGCTCTCTTCGACCAGTTCTATCGTTTCCACATAATCACGGGTAATGATAGGATCATGCTTAGCAAGCAAAACATTTCCATTATACAAAGTATTCTGTGCTTCCTGAGCTTTCTTGAGATTACAAGGAGTTTTGTTACCTAGAGCCATTTTGTTTTTTGTATGGTAAATCGGATCAGTTTGATTAGTAATCATGTGAATAGTTTGACTCGAATGACCCGTTTTAACCAACAAATTTTCTAGTTTTTCTATCATATGTTGTGACTCTATGATTTCTTCCAAAAGTTTATCTTCTTTCTTTGCAAAGTCCTTTTTCAACTCATCCCTTTCTTTTTCAAGATTGGTAAAAGCTGATTTTTGTTTTGAAAGTTGGTTTTGCAAATCAGAAATTTCCGCGTTTAAGGATTTTATTTTCATGTGTGAATTAACATCAAGTGTATCAAACTTGATTTGCAAACGTTTTTCCCTTGAAACGGAATTTTAAAGATTAGTTTCTAATTCAGACAATCTTTCGGTATGAAATTCAAAAGCTTTAACGTGTTCCTTGTAACTCTCAAGCTCAGTGGTCAATTTTGCATTCGCGGCCTTAACATCGCGATTGACCTTTTTTACATTCTCAATCTCAATACTACAATTATGCATTAATGATTCAAATAAAGCACGTGTTTCCTCATCATTATCAGCATGCTGGAAAACTGAGCCTCCACTATGATTCATATCGGGAGTTGCCAAAGTAATATTACTACAACTTGGCGTGTCCAGGTATGTATCATACGTGGTTGCTGGAGTCTCAGAATGCTGTTCCTCATGAGGAGACATATCAAATATATCATTATTGATGCAAGTATTGTTTAATGGTACCTCAGATATTGCATTGGTGTCATAAACAGGAGGTGTCTCAGAATCTGTATCATACTTAGTCTCCTGAAGATTTGCCATGAAGATGAAGTTAGCGTCGATATCCTCTCTATCTTTTCCATAAGAGCCATGTAATCATTTTCCTCAGCAGTCAATTGGAATCCTGCCTCTTCCTTTTGCGCCAGCATCAATGCTTTCTGCAGATACGCTGTATCTTTCTTTTTCGGCTTAGTAGGATAGTTCCTTGCCATATGACCGACACCTTGACAGTTGAAACACTTAACCAAATTTCCCTGATTCACATTCACATTTCCATAATTCCCACCAACTGGTGCTGCAACATTTCCAACCTGATTACCCATTGCCTGATTACCAACATTCTGACCCCTCTGATTTCCAACAAACTGACCCATCTGATTCCCTGCATACTGACCCATCTGATTCCCTGCATACTGACCCATCTGATTCTGCATATTCTGATTACCCATGTGAAATCCAGTAGCATATCCTTGCTGATTCCCCATAACTCCAACCATTTGGCCTCCGTTGCCCATATTGAAACTCGGCTGAGCAATCTGCCTGTTGCGAGTGTTCGATGAAATCCTTTGGTTGTTGTTAGTTGGTGTAGAATAGCGTCCTTGGAATGCCTTTGTCAGAAAAGCAAATGCTTGTGTCAAATTTGCAGTAGCTTCATCATTGTCAGTGAATTCTGGTTCATGTTGTTGTGGAATGACTTGTTGTTGTTGTGGGTAGACTTGTTGTTGGTAGATAGGTGTTGGTTGTTGAATGTATGGTAGCTGCATGTTGTTGTGAGTGGAAGATGATGATGGTTGATGTGGTGTGTTCACTGGTAGAGGTGTTGATGTATTAGCAATTAATGCGAGAGGATCATGATTCTTTGCCAATCGTTCTTTCCTTACTTCATTAGCCTCATCTTGGTTTTGTTTCAGAAAATCGTAAAGTTGATCACAATTCACCTGATGAAGATTCTTAGTTTGGTTGACAATTGTGACATATCTTCCCCATTCATCTGGTAGATTGTTGAGGAATTTGATGTTTGTCACAATTGGTTTTGGTGTCAACTTGTTACGAATCAACTCATTCCTTAAGGTGCAGAACCTGGTGTAGTATGAATCAATCTGTTCGCCTGCTGTGGATTTGAAGTTCTCCCATTTAGTTAGAAGCTTGTTCTCAACATCTTGTTGCCCAATTTCTGTTCCATGACATAGTCTTCTAACTCATTCCCACATATCATAAGCAGTTTCACAGCTGTCGACTGCAGCAAAGATCTCCCGTGGTAGTCCGAGTTGGATTAGATGCATTGCCATATCATCCGCGGCGATCTGCTTCTTGTCTTCATCTGTGTACTCGGCTTCTGTTTGTTCATGAAAGGATGGGAGAGTAGGAGGTGTTTCATTTGGATTTCCTTCATCTTGAACTTGTCTTGGCTTAAATGGACCCTCTTTAATGGATTTGATCATTAGGTTACCATCAGGCTTTGTTTTGATGTAACGAAGCATGCGGCTTGTCCATGGAAGATAACCACCTTTTTCAAGCATAGGAGGTCGATTTTCAGCACCGGCGGCATGAATATCTTGTTGAGTTGCCATTGATTGATAAAGTTGATCTTGGATCGTTCCAACGATAAAGGATTCGAGTTTGGTGAGGTTCCTTTGTTGTAGGTAAGTGTCGTTTTTCGAAACTTTGCTATGAAGAAACTTCTAGAAAGTTTTAGAAACTATTAAAAAGTTTTTAGAAACTTTTTGAAGGTTTTAGAAACTTTTGGAAACTTTTAGAAACTTTTGCAAACTTTTAGAGAATTTTAGAAATTTTCAAAGTTCTAGATAAAAAGTTCTAGATAAAAAGTTCTCGCTAAAAAGTTCTCGATAATTTTCAAAATTCTCGATAAAAAGTTCTCGATAATTTTCAAAGTTCTCGATAAATTTCAAAATTCTCGAAACTTTTCAAAGTTCTCGAAACTTTTCAAAGTTCTCGAAACATTTCAAAGTTCTCGAAACTTTTCAAAGTTCTCGAAAGTTTCACCAAACTTTCTAAATTATACAATTTAGAGAGTATACCACGAGTCGAAGTGTTTTTCTCACTTATACAAGTAAGGGAAACACCGTGTAATCCACCAAAACTGAAGAAAGCCTCTTGAGAAAGTTTTAGATAATTTAGGGTCTAAGGTTCTAGATAAGTTCTAGATAATTTTGGCAGATTTTGAATTCGCAAAAAGCACACCCAAATGAAGTTTGTATTCTAAGATTCTTGTACTTCTAGCCTTAAAAACACCCAAACTTGAAGAAAGTTGCAAACTCGATGATTTTTATGAAACTTTTTAAAGTTCTAGATAACAAGTAAAAAACCAATTTCGAATTTTTTAAGCTTAAAACTTGCAAAAAGATTGGAACTTTTTTGTTGGGAAATGTTTATAACACTAGTTTGAATCAAAAGAGTGTTAAAAACACAAAGAAACAATAAAAGTACGATTTTTTTTTTTACAAAAATACGAATAGAAAAGCTTAAAAAACACGAACCAAACAAACTTTCAACCCTCCTAAATCATTGTTAGGCGATTGATACCACTTGTATGACCTTAAATCTATCAACTTTATCACACTTATATGGATGAGATATGGTGACTTGATGATATATATGTATGTGTTTTAGAGAGAGAAAGTAGAATGAAACTAGAGAGAATATTTCATATAAAACACACACTTACACACACAAGCACACCTTACAAATGAGGCTTTAGGTGGCTTATATACTTAGAGAGAAAGGCCTCATGGGCTTTCTAATAGACTTGGGCTTGGTGGACTTATATTACATAAAAAGGCTTATAACCATAACTTCTAACATATTAGCTTACTAAGTCCACAAGCCCAATTGACTAATCTATCACACGTTTACAACACATTACAAAGTTCTAACTATGAGAATGACCATCACTTTTCTATATAATTCTTTAATGCTAACAGTAGTATTGAGATCCTCTACTAATTTTCTAGCCAATTCAGCATCTTTGGCTTGTAATGCTTCCAGTCTAGCTTTCTCAGCTTGATCCTCTGCTTGAATTCTTGCAATCTCAGCTAGACTTGCTGCTTCTTCTCTTTCTTGTCTCTTAGTTTTCTTAGGCTGAGGAGCTTCTTCCACCATGATTTGCTTTCCTTTACCTCCTCTTCTTGTGGTAACCCCAGCTTCACTAACAGACTTAATCTCTGTAGCAGGTTTAACCTTTTCAGCAGACTTAATTTCAGCTTCTGTACCAGACTTATCCTTAGCAGACTTAACCTCTGCAGCAGACTTAACCAGATCATCAGCAGGCTTAGTGATCTCAAACTCTTCTGTTCCCAATTTCTTTTTCAACAATTTCTTTTGCTGACTTTGACTGAGAGTGTTGATTAAAATATCAGCTGCTTCCATTCCTTCAGGACTAACTTCTGAATTTTGAGGAAGTTTGTCTTTTATAGGGGTCTGGAGATCTTGATCATCCGCCAAAACTGTTTGACTAGGGAATTGTAGATGATAGGGTGACATGTTAAAGCATACCTGATGTAGGAACCTGTCATAAAATCCACGATTTCATGGAAATCATCATTGCCCACTGGTTTCTTCAAGAACCCGACTTGATTGTGCTTGTTACAGTACTTCATTCTTGCAATATTGTTTTCGCTTTGAATGTTTTAAAGGTAATTTGAAAAGATGTTGATGATGAGTTTAAATAGCCAAGAATGAATACAAAGGATGCGATTTTCTTGCCGAAAATAGGTGATTTGTTTGTTAAAAATTTTGGATAGAAAATAAAAGATAAAGATTGAAAATAAAATCAAATATTATCTTTATATACTCCTAGAATATTGTAAAACTGTAACGGTACTATTTAAACAGTGAAAATCATTGGGCCGATGACCAGTACTAACGGTCATAAAAAGTACACTGCCAAACTTAATTTTGGTCAACCAGACTTAATCACCAGACTTAATCTGATGATCAATATTGACTCAAAATTATTTTAAGTTCTGAGAATAGCCTCTATATGTCTTCAATCCATATATTCCCTGCAAAAATTAGTCCAACAACCAAGAGAAGACATATATATGCACCCAACTTAAACATCTGACTTATTATGCACATTAATTCAAATTATCAGCAGGCATGACTTTTAGTTTCAAATTATACATTTAACCTCCCCTTAAATGTAGCTAGGTACCAAGTAAATTTAAGAAACCAAAAGACCTTTGTTAAGCATGAAAATGTGTATAAAGTACTTAATCCAAAACAAAAACTTTGATGTTTGCAAAACATGGATCACATATGTCCTAATGACTTATTCAAGCACAATGCAAAGTCTCTTAAAATGATGCAATAACCTTGAGAAGAAATGATAGCTTTCTCAAAACTTAATATCTCTTCCTTTTCTTTGCCTTGGAATCATTATCAAGCTCATCACAGATCTTAGTTAACAGTTGACCACCTATGCTGAGAAGAAGGTTATCAATGGCATCAGTTTGTTCTTCACATTAAAGTTTTGAGGACATCATTCCATAGAGTACTTCAGTGCTTAGAGGATATACCACATCAGTGAGCATAAAGATATCAACACCTCCTTTGATTGAGATATGATGAACTCCACTTGTAGTGTATAACTGCCACAAGAGAGTTTTATATTGGCTTAGAAAGCTCCAGTGCACATCTGCAGAACTTGGTGCAAACAATCTGTGAAGCTCCACATATAGTTCCTGTGCCTTCACATCAACTTTCCCTCCATTTTTGAAATCTAGTTGAACCAGTTTCCATAGAGTATCTAAATCTTCCCTATCACAAGACTTCACCAAGGTTTCCATATTCTTGTAGCATTCAGATGTGTCATCAGCTCTAGTTATCTTCCAGACCTTTCCACCTTTATCCCTGCTAATTCTCCAGTCTTCAATCCTTGCTGGAAATAAGTTGATGTACAACTTCCTTTCAAAGCTGTCTATGGGTTCCTTAAAACCCAGTTTGTGCTCTGAGCATCCACTATCAAATAAATCTTTAAAGCTTAGTTCCTGTAGTGAATGATCCTGCACAGAAGTGAGAGATTAGTTTCTCTTAATGACCCAGGCCTGTGCAGGCTTGGGTCCATTTTGTGGATCTACATACTTGTAAGTCTTGTAAGAACAAGATCCACTGATACTGCTTTGGGACTTATAATTAAATTCATTCTTTAATGGGTCCCATTTCCAACAATCTAAGTCTCTAGTAGGAGACCCCCCTTTTCCCTTTACAGCATAAGAGTTTGAAATCTTAGCTGTATTATTTACAATGGGTCTTCTCACAGGTGATATTGATTTGAAGAAATTTCTTCTTTGGTTAAAACTGTTCACCTGTGAAATAGGTCTTCTCACAGGTGAATAAGATTTAGCAAAGTGATTTCTATGATTAGCTTGGTTCACCTGTGGTTTAACTGGTTGTTTTGATCTATAATGTCCAGTATTACCCTTGGGATAAACAGGATTAACTTTTTGCCCAACATATTTAACTTGGCTTCTACCTGTATTAACATTTTGTCTACAGAATTAACTTTGGAATGACCAGTATTAACCCTTGAATGAGCAGAATTAACATTTGTTTTACCAGTATTGAGTAGTACTTGTCTAGGGACAAACTGATTAGCATGATTAATTCTATTCACATTATTGTACAAGTTTAACCATAACATTACCAGTATTAACCACTCTTTGTTTTCTCAACTCATTTTCTTTAGCCATTCTTTTTTCATGAAAGTCACAATCTTTTATTAAATGACTAATGCTATTATACACAAAACATCTTTTTCTGAGTAAACACATAACCTCCTCCTAACACTCTATTCCATTTATCATTCTTTTCCCTTTTTGGTGTCTCTGGCTTATCTACTTGTTGCCTAGGAGATTTTAAGTAAGTTTCACAACTAGGTTCAACAGGTTTTTGTTTAAGTTTAGACACATCAGGTTTATCACTTTTCACAGAATTAGACCTTGATACTTCATTTGGCACACTTTCAGGTTCTGATTTAGAGGGCTCAGAGGTGTTTCCAAGTGACTCTTCACTGTCATTAGATTGACAGGTAGAGTATTCACTAGTTTTATCTTCTGAGACCTTTGTTTCAGGCACTTGAGGTCCTTTTTTACCATAGACATATATTGATTCATCAAACTCTTTCTCAGGTATAGGAGTATAGTCTCCACTTAAAGGAGGTGGAACTCCTTTGTAGTTATCAGTTTTTAAGAATCTACTATAAGCAATTGAATCAGCCAAGTCAGCATCTGAAGCAGTAAACATGCTTCTATCCATCTCTTCTTCATAACACTATCTGATTTTATCTCATATCCTAGACCAATTTTACATGTTGAGCTCATGCCACAGTTTATTAACTTTGACAAATTTTTAGAAGAATTTTTCCATTTGTCTACTATTTGTTGTAATTCTTCTTTTTCTTTAAGAGCCTTTTCACCAATTCTCCTGTACTTTTTCAGTTTTTCATCTTTAGCATATATTTCATTAGCCTGAAAAGTAAGTTTTTGGTTTAAATTAGCTAGTTGTGTTTGAAGTTTATCAACCTGAGCTTCTAAAGTTTTGACACCATTTTCATAAGCAAGTATTCTTATCTCTTGTTCTTCTATTTGATTTGTTTGTTCATCACACATAGCTTTAACATTATTGTATGAATCAATACACAGTTTAGAACATAGAGATACCTCAGAGTTAGAGCTTATGGCCATTAGAGCATGGTTGGTAGGTTCCTCCTCATCAGTGTGCTCCACCCAATTGATAATGCCATCATCCATAGTCAGCAGACCAACCTGGCTTGTCTCCTTCTTCTGCACCTCCTCTGGATACATTCTCTTCTTCTTCTCTTCAGAATTCACTTTTGCTGTACATTCTCTAGCAAAGTGACCATTGTTGTTGCACTTCCAGCATACAAGCTTTGACTTATCGTAACCAACTGGCATATTTCCATTGTATTTAATATTTCTTCCAGTTTTCTTGAAGAACCTTTTCATCCTGAGTGCAATCATGGCCAGTTGCCAGTTGATACCCATTTCTTCAATATCAACATCATCAATCTGATCAAGATCATCATGTATGAGATCTATTTCTTCAGATCTCTTTGCCAAAAGAGAGTAGAGAACTTCATCAGCAAAACCAGCAGGATTATCTCTTTCCTTGTTGTTGGAGGAAGAAGCATAACTGCCAGGATTAAAACTGCCAGAACTAACTCTGTTAGTACTGGTCTTGCCTTGTCCAACAAAGGCAAAATTGGCTGCACTGGATGATGATTTTGAGCTTCCTTTGACATCTTGTTCAAAAACCATAAGATTGTTGAACAAATCATCAATTGACCAATCATCAACACCTTCTTTTAGCCTCATGCTCATGGTCACATTGATCCATTCTTGAGGCATAGATCTAAGAAACTTATGGTTTGCATCTTTAGTAGATACAGGAGAACCATGAGCTTCTAGTTGTGAGGGTAGGTGTTGGAACCTTTCATAACCTTTTTCAAGCCCTTCAAAACTGCTCACTGTGAATGCCTCAAATTGCTGTTTGAGTATAGCCTTCTGCATCTTCTTGGAATTGGCATTCCCTCCAAATCTGATTCGAATAGCTTCCCAGATCTCTTTGGCATCATCCATCCCATGGAACCTTCTTAGGTGTTCTTTTGGAATGGCCATCAGAAGAATGGTCCTAGCTTTCCTTTCTTTTTCTACAGCATGTATCTCTGCAGCAGTGATTGGTGGAAGCACTTTAACAGTACCATCCATGCCTACAGAGATCCTTTTCTTTGAGTTACCATTTTGTATGACTTTCCACACATCATTATCTATGTATTCCAGATAATGTTCCATCTCCATTGCCCATATATCATACTCTTCCTTCTTAAGAATTGGGAGTTTGATATTGGCCAAAGGCACAAGCTGCTGTTGGTGTTTTGACTTCTCATTGTCAGAGACAGCATCTTCATGGTTTGATTCTTCAGCCTCAGAATCACTGTTACGACTAGAGAATTCATCAACAGGTTTAAACATCTTTTTGGAATTTTGGTGAGTGTTTGAGTGGTTATAGTGTGTGGATTTGTGTTTCTTCTTACTCAGAGTCCCTCAGCGAGGCTCTGATACTACTTGTAGGTCCAAAGATTTGGATCTTAGTAGCCTTTGTAAGACAATAGACACCTTGGATAAATCCAAACTATCTATATGAGAAACTCTAAACAATGTATACTTGATGTTAATGCGGAATGTTAGCACAAGCAGTAAGAACAACATAGAGGATTACTAACTTTGTATTCTATTAATTTCTTGAAAACTTGGCATTGAGCACAATGCCGTAGGGTTCCTTTTATACTATAAGGAAACCCTAATTCTACAAACGTGTGAAAGGATGCATGCATATCTTCTCCTAAGATATCTAACCGTGTGCATATCCTTTCCTATAATATCTCCTAAGATATCTAACTTGTTTAGCAAAACAGACTTAACTGAACTAACATAAACAGACTTAACTAATGCTGACCAGACTTAACTTTGTACTGGCAGACTTAACTATCTACCCGACTTAACTAGACTATTTAGACTTTTAAGTCTGTTACAAATAATTCCCAACACGCCGCAGATGAGCAAAAGATCGGCGTACTTTTCACAGAATGTCGGCGCACTTGGAGATAAACCACGGCGGCTTTCAAGAGTTTTCTAGGGGCCAAAGGGTCATTAATAGAGGCTGAAGGCCGGCGTGCTTGAGATATAAAATCGGCGTGCTTTGCTTGACTTGACTTAGATTATATGGGATTATGTTTGCCCCCGTAACTGGCGCACTTGAGACAAAAGCTCGGCGCTCTTTTCTCTTGAAATAGGATTTATCATAAGATTATCTTGGATTTGCACATTTTGCCTTGGTGAGTGAAGATCTTTGTCTAGAGGACCTGCAACGTATTTTCATGCAATTAAGTATCGAAAGTCCTTATGAATCATATAGAAACTAACAAATAACGCTATATAAAATATGTTTAATTCGAGCGTCATCAATGACATATATACAATATCTAACAAGTAGCAATTTTGACAAATATCCAACCATACAACAAAGAGGCTAAGTAGCCAAAGAAAAATAATTCAACCAAAGAGAGTTGACAAATATCCAACCATACAACAAGCCCATGTATTCATTAATAAGAGATCATACTAAAACATCATACATAAAGTATGATTAGAACAACTAGACTAGATGACAATTACAAGAAACATGTGACATTCTCAAGTGACATTGAGTTCCTAAGATTTGCTTCTTGATTCTTAAAAGGGTTCCTAAGGTTTTTATTGATGATGACTAAACATAAAAGTTTAGTTGCTTGGACTATTGGTTGGAGGAGGAGATGGTATGATGGGTCCTTGAGGTGGTGTCAGGAGATGCTCAAGATAAGAGAACATGAGACCCAACTCATCACTAAGTTGAACAATGAGGTTTCGGTTGTGATGACAACATTGACAACTAAGGCTATGTGGTTCAAGTGGATAAAGAATGGGATGACCCATTAGTGATTGTGGTGGTGGTGATGCGGAAGATGATGGTGATGAGTAGACAAGCTCAAGAGGAGTTGTGGGTGATAGTGTGAATGTTAATGCCAAAGGTTGAGGTGGACTAGGTGGTAAAGAAAGTGTTGTTGCCCTAATTGTGGATGATGAGGATGAGGTTTGCCTAGTGGAAATGGTTTTGGAATGAGCAAGTGGAGTAGAGATAGATGAAGTTGAGTTGGAGTTCAATGGTATATTAATGTCTTCATCATCATCAAGTGTNGAGTAGGCTCGCGAGCCTAAACGAGCCCTATAAATATATACGTATATATATTGTCTATATATATAAACGAGCTTAAAAGTAGTAAACGAGCTCGAGCCTCATGTAATTATCGAGCCGAGCTCTATTTGAACTTTGTTTTATTTAATACATCATATAAATTATTCGAGCTCGAGCCGAGCTCGAGCTTGTGAAAATTTTCACGAGCCGAGCTCGAGCTCAAAATATAAGGCTCGAAACGAGCTCGAGCCCGAGCTCGAGCTTTATATATATAAACGAGCCGAGCTCGAGCTCTGGCGAGCTCGGGCTCGGCTCGGCTCGTTTCCACCCCTACTAAAACATCATACATAAAGTATGATTAGAACAACTAGACTAGATGACAATTACAAGAAACATGTGACATTCTCAAGTGACATTGAGGTCCTAAGATTTGCTTCTTGATTCTTAAAAGGGTTCCTAAGGTTTTTATTGATGATGACTAAACATAAAAGTTTAGTTGCTTGGACTATTGGTTGGAGGAGGGGGTGGTATGATGGGTCCTTGAGGTGGTGTCAAGAGATGCTCAAGATAAGAGAACATGAGACCCAACTCATCTCTAAGTTGAACAATGAGGTTTCAGTTGTGATAACAACATGGAAAACTAAGGCTATGTGGTTCAAGTGGATAAAGAATGGGATGACCCATTAGTGATTGCGGTGGTGGTGATACGGAAGATGATGGTGATGAGTAGACAAGCTCAAGAGGAGTTGTGGTTGATAGTGTGAATGTTAATGCCAAAGGTTGAGGTGGACTAGGTGGTAAAGAAAGTGTTGTTGCCCTAATTGTGGATGATGAGGATGAGGTTTGCCTAGTGGAAATGGTTTTGGAAGGAGCAAGTGGAGTGGAGATAGATGAAGTTGAGTTGGAGTTCAATGGTGTATGGATGTCTTCATCATCATCAAGTGTGAGATCAATAAGGAGTACTTCCTTAGATGGTTTGATGTTAAGCCTTGGTTTCTTGGCTTTGTGTGAAGTGGTGGCAATAGTGGAAGACATGGTGAGGTTTTTTGATTGATATGTGATTGTGAGCAAGGAGGTTGCATGATATGAGCTTAAATAGCCATATTAAAGCATGCATTGGTGATAGGATTATGTGTTTAAGGAAATGGGAACATAGGAATCAGCTTAATGGTTGCAGGATTTAAGGGAAAGGAGGTCAAAACGTGAAAGAGAATAGTTAAATTCGTATTCCCAGGGTACGGTACCACTAAATGACCCACGTACCACTAAATTTTACGGTACCGTCCCCTATTTAGTGGTGTCGTGACCTACTGGTGACGAATTTTCTAGTTCTGCAGGTTTTAGACTGCCTAAATGGGTAATTCTAGGGGCACTATTTGCAGCAAATCCTATTACCTTAATCCACTCAAGAATACTCACATGGTTTTCATAACCATGCACATAACTAGCAACTAACAAAAACATGTAATCTATATTTAGGCCACTATTAAGCATGCATGTAATCATCTAGGAATTGTAACTTAAAGTAAAAAATATCATCTAGAATAATGCATGCAAGTAAATGATAATAATTAGTTAATCATAACCAAAAATTAGCCAAGTTAAGTACTTAATTAATAACCAAGTTTGGGTGGTAAAACGATAAGACACACCCAAAACTATCTAACCCAAGTTCATATTTTACATACAATGTTAATAAGGTCTTATAATAGTTAGTTTAGTAATAATAATGTTTGGATATTATTTTTATCTCATTGATCTCCCCAACCTCTTAATTGCCCTTCCAAAGCTTTTGAACGTCTTTCCAATTGCCTTGAATCCACCGATGGTTTGCTCGTGCATTGACACTTGTCTATTGTACATCACCGTTTGTCTTTGCATGATATTTCTTAAGTTAGTACTTCTATAATCGAGATCCGATGTAGTTCTAAAGTCGGATGTATTGAGGTCTCTAAAGTAAGTGTCAGGTGAAGGACTACGGGCACGAGACGTTCCTTCTTCATTCATGTTATCATCATCTTCATCCATAGGATGAGATGACGACCTATGATGAAAGGAGGAAGACGAGAAAGTAGCATTGGAAGTGGATTTACGACCACGAGATGACCCCTTGTCACTACGTTGCTTTGTGCGACGTTGTGGTGCACCGAGGGGTTTCATAATTGGATCAACAAAAAAATAGTCATTACTATCAAGATGAGGAAAATTAGCGCTGAAGCAATGATAAAGACGAGTAAGTAGCATCCCGTATGGCATGCACTTATCGATCCGACCATGAATGTTTGCCATTCTTTTTGCCATATAGTATGAAAGGTTGTAGGGTTCCTCGATACTAATGCAATAAAGCATATGGGCTAGACTTGCAGGGACATATCAGAAAGGATTTCTTTGAGATAAATACCATTTGGATCAAGATGGACAACTGAACCATTACGCTTTTGATGCGTGTTGGATACTCGAAGGATTGACACGTGTTGCTTAATGACTTGCGGATCGGGAACTTCGGTACGATATGCACCATGACTTTAGAGATCATAGAAAAGCGAGTCCAACGAATCTTCTTCTGTGTAAGCACATTGACCATACGATGGAACACGAAGAATGTCACCTAGATCGGTGACAGACAAGATGATGTTTTGATTTCTTATCCAGAAATCAAGAAAGACATTGCCGTCAAGGTCATTAAAAGTACGGACACGACTATTGAATTCTAAAACGAAACGGGGACATATTTGATCATTTATTTTATACAAACAATCAAACCCAATTGTTGGAAAGCATGTCTCGATACCATCCAACGGAACAAAGAGAGCATCGACTACACGTCCCTCATGTATGTATCGATGCTGAACCTTACGAAGATGAGCTTTTTGCTCATCAGGAATTGTTGGATCTTGGAGTAAAAGAGGAATGTATCTTTTGGTTTCTTGATAATCATTTCGAGGCATTGTTTCCTATTAAAGAAAATAACGATACTTAAGTATATAAGCTCATTTATTTTACGTTATTTATTATGACTTTTTCTAGTGTGTGCCTACATGCAAAACTATGTGGAGGTGTGGTAATTTCGACTCTAATATAGTATTAATGAAATTACCCAAACGTTCCTAACTTTGCTGATGAGGCGAAAAGTGTTACGCTTTTAGGGGGTCATTTAAGCCCTAATCCGTAATTATTTGATCAATTATTGCCTTAAATCGTTCCTCTTGTCATTTTAGGTACTTTGGAGAAGAAATCTGGAAAAGAAGGTATTTTGGACGTTTTTGGAGCATAAAAGTGAAGAAAACGACAAAGTCTCAAATTATGCTGGAAACAGTACCTGACGGCGTCACTCTTTACGAGGTGACGGCATCACGCTTTGACAAAGAGGTGGATAATTTTACACTTGACGGGCCAGAAAGATTTTGAAGCATTTACACGTGACAGCGTCACGTGTTATTTCACCTAAGGCCATCACGTTATAAGTTAAAGAGAGACGGCCCAGAGAGTTTTAAAGAGGGACGGCGTCAAGAGTGGATCTGAGCAATCCGAGAAGAGTTTTGGCGGCGAGGTGACGGCGTCACAAGCTAAAACATGACGCCGTCAAGTTGTAAAATCTATATATAGTTTTCTAATTTTCATTCATTAAGTGTGTAACTTTTTGGGAGAACTTTAGGGATAAACCCTAGGTCGTGGTTTATTGTATTTTCATGGGTTTTTCACCCTTGAATCATCCATGTTCAATTAAAGATAAGTCTCCTTTCAAATCAATCAATATGTCTATGTGTTTCTTGATTATATCTTATGCTTGTCTTTACTTTAACATGCTAGGCTAGGTTTCTCTTGTGTTTTCTTAGATCTAATGAAACCTGGCTATTGATTACTTGTTGTTGGTTTGTTATNTATACATCACCGTTTTTCTTTGCATGACATTTCTTAAGTTAGTACTTCTATAATCGAGATCCGCTGTAGTTCTAAATTCGGATGTATTGAGGTCTCGAAAGTAAGTTTCAGGTGAAGGAGTACGAGCACGAGAGGTTCCTTCTTCATTCATGTTATAATCATCTTCATCCATAGGATGAGATGACGACCCATGATGAAAGGAGGAAGATGAGAAAGTAGCATTGGAAGTGGATTTATGACCACGAGATGACCCCTTGTCACTACGTTGCTTTGTGCGATGTTATGGTCCACCGAGGGGTTTCATAATTGGATCAACAACAAAATAGTCATTACTATCAAGATGAGGAAAATTAGCGCTGAAGCAACAATAAAGACGAGTAAGTAGCATCCCGTATGGCATGCACTTATCGATCCGACCATGAATGTTTGCCATTCTTTTTGCCATATAGTATGAAAGGTTGTAGGGTTCCTCGATACTAATGCAATAAAGCATATGGGCTAGACTTGCAGGGACATATCAGGAAGGATTTCTTTGAGATAAATATGATTTGGATCAAGATGGACAACTGAACCATTACGCTTTTGATGCGTGTTGGATACTCGACGGATTGACACGTGTTGCTTAATTACTTGCGGATCGGGAACTTCGGTATGATATGCACCATGACTTTCGAGATCATAGAAAAGCGAGTCCAACGAATCTTCTTCTGTGTAAGCACATTGACCATACGATGGAACACCAAGAATGTCACCTAGATCGGTGACAGACAAGATGATGTTTTGATTTCTTATCCAGAAATCAAGAAAGACATTGCTGTCAAGGTCATTAAAAGTACGGACACGACTATAGAATTCTAAAACGAAATGGGGACATATTTGATCATTTATTTTATACAAACAATCAAACCCAATTGTTGGAAAGCAGATCTCGATACCATCCAACGGAACAAAGAGAGCATCGACTACACGTCCCTCGTGTATGTATCGATCCTGAACCTTACGAAGATGAGCTTTTTGCTCATCAGGAATTGTTGGATCTTGGAGTAAAAGAGGAATGTATCTATTGGTATCTTGATAATCATTTCGAGGCATTGTTTCCTATTAAAGAAAATAATGATACTTAAGTATATAAGTTCATTTATTTTACGTTATTTATTATGACTTGTTCTAGTGTGTGCCTACATGCAAAACTATGTGGAGGTGTGGTAATTTCGACTCTAATATAGTATTAATGAAATTACCCAAACGTTCCTAACTTTGCTGATGAGGCGAAAAGTGTTACGCTTTTAGGGGGTCATTGAGCCCTAATCCGTAATTATTTAATCAAATATTGCCTTAAATCGTTCCTTTTGTCATTTTAGGTACTTTGGAGAAGAAATCTGGAAAAGAAGGTATTTTGGAGCATAAAAGTGAAGAAAACGACAAAGTCTCAAATTATGCCGAAAACAGTACCTGACGGCGTCACTCTTTACGATGTGACGGCGTCACGCTTTGACAAAGAAGTGGATAATTTTACACTTGACGGGCCAGAAAGATTTTGAAGCATTTACACGTGACGTTTCACCTAAGGCCGTCACGTTATAAGTATAAAGAGAGACAGCCCAGAGAGTTTTAAAGAGGGACGGTGTCAAGAGTGGATCTGAGCAATCCGAGAAGAGTTTTGGCGGCGAGGTGACGGCGTCACAAGCTAAAACGTGACGCCGTCAAGTTGTAAAATCTATATATAGTTTTCTAATTTTCATTCATTAAGTGTGTAACTTTTTAGGAGAACTCTAGGGATAAACCCTAGGTCGTGGTTTACTGTATTTTTAGGGGTTTTTCACCCTTGAATCATCCATGTTCAATTAAAGATAAGTCTCCTTTCAAATCAATCAATATGTTTATGTGTTGCTTGATTATATCTTATGCTTGTCTTTACTTTAACATGCTAGGCTAGGTTTCTCTTGTGTTTGCTTAGATCTAATGAAACTTAGCTATTGATTACTTGTTGTTGGTTTTTTATTGATTGTTGTGGGTGGGTGATGTCGATGTTAGGCTTAATAAAACTGGCTAACCTCCTATACGGCAACTTGCTTGAACATCTGAAGAAACATGAATCGGATGTGTACTACAATTATATGGTTGTATTTAATGCATAAGCGAATTCTAGTGATCCCATGTTAGGAGCTTTTAGTCGGCTCGACATAGGAGTGAAGTTGGAGCTTATAGAGTTAGGGAAGATCGTACACGGCCGTACGAATGGTTTAAAGGAATACAACCCGTTATCCATACAATTGTAACAAACCAATTAACCGGTAAAAGATAGGTAGGGAGTAAGGAAATCTAAGTAAGCACACTTTTCTCCATATAAGTTTCACAACCAATTTACCTTTCTTGTTATTTTACTTATTTGCAATAGTAGATATTTGGGTTAGTTGACTAGCAACTACTTCCGCCCACTCTTCCAAATACCTGAGATTTTACTTGCTTTCATAAAATATAAAAATACAAAAAGAATCATCCCTCAACCCTTAGACCTAAATTAGAGTAGTTTTCAATCCTAACGACACTATTCNAGGGAGTAAGGAAATCTAAGTAAGCACACTTTTCTCCATATAAGTTTCACAACCAATTTACCTTTCTTGTTATTTTACTTATTTGCAATAGTAGATATTTGGGTTAGTTGACTAGCAACTACTTCCGCCCACTCTTCCAAATACCTGAGATTTTACTTGCTTTCATAAAATATAAAAATACAAAAAGAATCATCCCTCAACCCTTAGACCTAAATTAGAGTAGTTTTCAATCCTAACGACACTATTCCCCGAGAGAACGATCAATCCCTCGGTACTTGCCACTTCACTATACTACATCGGTCAGGTACACTGCCTGGTGGGGGTTGTAAGCTTTTCAAGATCCCTTGAGAGGTAAAACCTATTGCGAAGGTTGCAGAACCCACGCATCAAGTTTTTGGCGCCGCTGCCGGGGAATAGTTATTGCTTAGGCTGAAAATTTTATTTTTACTTAGGTCTACTCACTAGATTCCTTTCTAGTGAGATTTTTGTTTTACTTTTCTAGGTTTTCTTTAGTCTATCTTTTTCTTCGTATCTTTGTTCGTAACCATTACCATCCGACATCATGGAAGGTGGTAATATCCTTGATCCCAACAACCCACCTCCTAGAGCACGTACTTTAGGAGAATACTCCCGTCCTAGCCAACAAGGCTATCGAAACACCATTGAGCTCACCCAAGGAGCCAATGTGTCTCCCTTGCGATCCGACACCATCCGGTTGGTGCAAAGCGGATGTGCATTCCATGGACTTCGTTCCGAAGATCCAAATCAACACCTCAAGGATTTCCTTAAGATCGTAGATTCCATAGACCTTGATGTTGACACTCGAGAGACTACCCGATTACGTCTCTTCCAATTCTCTCTGCGAGACCAAGCTAGTCAATGGCTAGAACGTCTACCCGCAGGATCCATCACCTCTTGGGATGATCTCACCACTCGCTTCCTTGCTCAATTTTTCCCACCAGGGAGAACCACAAAGCTAAGGAATGAAATCTTGATGTTCCAACAACACCAAGGCGAAACCCTCTACGAGGCATGGACTCGATTCAAGGACTTACTCCAAAAAGTCCCTCACCACGGTCTTGAACGTTGGCTCCAAATCCAAATCTTTTATGATAATGTCAATCATCAAACTAGGAGGGCCATAGATTACGCTGCCAATGGTAGACTAAGCAGGCTCAGTGTCGATAAATGCTGGGAGGTCATTGAGGACCTAGCACAATACGAAGAAGAAGAATGAGAGGATCCAATGTTCTTGGGGGAAGGAAGCCTAGATTACATAAACGCAACCCAAGAACAGTTATTTGATAACATTAAAAGGCGGGTTAAAGAATTAACAAGGGCCGAGGTGCATATGGCAAATGCTGGATATACGCTCCCTAAATTTTCACGACAAGAGGAGTTCGAGGGGATTATGGTAACTTTCGTGAACAACCAAGAGAAACAAATCCAGCGATTAGAAGCTCGTATGGAAGAAACCCGAAAAATGTTCATGAGTATGGCTAGTAACTTCATATCAAAGATCCAGGAGAAAATTAGCGAAGAAAGTGCTCCTAAGAAGATCAAAAAAATCTTTGCACTCCCCAGTGAAACGATTAGAGAGAAGGACAGTGGGGTACATCTCCCAGGGAGTCCACCCGTGAATCACCTTCGCTCTCCTAAACTCCCTCGCGAGAAAACGAATTCTCAATTTCACAACATCTTTGTAGGGAGCTTGCAAGTCACGCCCTCCAATTTCCATGAGGTGAGGAAACGATCCTTTGGCTTTAAGCCTGGCGTGCAAAAGACGCAACTCAAGCACATTTTCTCTTTGAAAACTTCGATGGACCAACTCCTTCCCTTACCCATTACTTACCAAAATGGAGACTGGAACCTGAACGGAGTAATAACCGGCCCTATCCAAAATTACACTACGCGCCGTGACAGTAACAAAACATTTGACCCAGGTGGGACTTGTTAACGAAAATAGCTAATCATGGTTAATAACCATGACAAGCTACTCACAAAAAGTACAAGGGCTCATTTGTAAACTGCCACAAAGTATTGAGGCACGCATGTCTGACGGCGTCAGACCCAAAACGTGATGCCGTCACTTCAACTGCATAGCAATTATAATCTCATATCTATCACTTTTACC
The DNA here is from genome assembly GCA_014162995.1 of Artemisia annua. Lineage (NCBI taxonomy): Eukaryota > Viridiplantae > Streptophyta > Magnoliopsida > Asterales > Asteraceae > Artemisia > Artemisia annua. The sequence continues at coordinate 156,874 of LBNU01029779.1, forward strand.
AAAAACCCCACAAAACATATCCACTCCAACCCCACCTACGAATTTCCAAGATCCAATTCGCCTCCTTTCGTTGCTAATCTCCACGTGGTAAGTAATCTTTATTCATCCTTTTCACTTCAATTATTCATAGGATCTATCAATTTCGAAAACCCCCAACTCGTGAAACCCTAGGATGGATTCATGCTTAGAACTTGTAATGCCCTTTAATTAGTGTTGTTTTGGCAATGATTAAGGCATTAGATAGTTGGCTAAAAGCGGGGTTTTACTACATCGGTCAGGTACACTGCCTGGTGGGGGTTGTAAGCTTCTCGAGATCCCTTGAGAGGTAAAACTTATTGCGAAGGTTGCAAAACCCACGCATCAAGTTTTTGGCGCCGCTGTCGGGGAATAGTTATTGCTTAGGTTGAAAATTTTATTTTTACTTAGGTCTACTCACTAGATTCCTTTCTAGTAAGATTTTTGTTTTACTTTTCTAGGTCTTCTTTAGTCTATCTTTTTCTTCGTATCTTTGTTCGTAACCATTACCATCCGACATCATGGAAGGTGATAATATCCTTGATCCCAACAACCCACCTCCTAGAGCACGTACTTTAGGAGAATACTCCCATCCTAGCCACCAAGGCTATCGAAACACCATTGAGCTCACCCGAGGAGCTAATGTGTCTCCCTTGCGATCCGACACCATCCGGTTGGTGCAAAGCGGATGTGCATTCCATGGACTTCGTTCCGAAGATCCAAATCAACACCTCAAGGATTTNATGTGCTCTCGCTATCAGTCGCGTCCTACTGAACGTCACCTCAATGAGGCTAAACGAATCCTTCGATACGTGAAAGGAACCATTCACATGGGGATCTGGTATCCGAAGGATTCTGGTTTTGAACTAATTGCTTTTTCAGACGCTGATCATGCAGGGTGTATGGATACACGAAAAAGTACTTCTGGTGGTTTACAGTTTCTTGGAGACAAGCTTGTGTCTTGGCAATCTAAGAAGCAGGACTGCACTTCACTCTCATCAACCGAATCAGAATATGTTGCTATGGCTGCTCATTCGAGAAAATTCCGATGTACTGTGACTCAAAAAGTGCAATTGCTATCTCCTGCAACACGGTTCTACATTCCAAGTCTAAGCACATCGATCTCCGATATCATTTCATCAAGGAGCATGTCGAGAAGGGTACAGTAGAGTTATACTTCGTGGGTACAGAATACCAATTGGCAGACTTGTTCACTAAACCTTTACCACCGGCTAGGTTTACTGAACTCGTTCACCGAATTGGTATGCGTTGTTTGACTCCAGATGATTTAAAAACTCTTCTGGAAAACAATTAATGGAGTCAAACACCAAAAATATCTTTTGTAAATATTTATTCATAAAACAAAAAGAAAAAATTGAAAAACCATAAAAACAACAAAAAGATTTTCTTTAATTTCGTTTCGTATTTTATTTCATTTTGTTCACAAATGCAAGCACACGATCTCGTTCAACACTTTGGTCTCTCAAAATTTTCCATATTTTTACGACCAAATGTTGAGGGGGAGAAAGGTCGTCAAAATTTCTCAAATTTACACAATTGACGTGCACTTGCATTAAAAGATTTCTTTTGCTTTTAATTTTGGTGGTTACTGATGACTCACTCCACTCTAGTTATACCTTAGTTATTATAGTTGCCTTAAGTCCTTAAAGTAACCGTTAACTATAACTATTTAGGACTTAACATTGAAAATACATAGTTAGGGGACCATAATTGCCAAGTTGTGAAAGTTGAAAATATCTCACCCAAACTACTCACCCCCCCGTTTTTTCATAATTATCAAAAACCAAAAACACCTTTTCTCTCTAACTCATCAAACGGCCAAGAATCAAACCATTAATCCGGACTATAAATCTTCAAAAGGTAAATTATTTCATGATCCTTACATCATTATAACGAAGGGTTTTCAAGGAATTAACGTGTTAATGGTTAGATTTTGCGTGTTCTTGATTTCGAGACCTAGGGTTCACGTAAAAATAGAGATCATTGTTTTTGATTGTTTAGGTTAATTAGACATAGGGCTTTTATGTTTCTAACTGTCCTTATCATGTTTCCAAGCTTGAATCTTAACCTATAACATGAATCAATGGATTTCGATGACCCCTAGTATTCGCTAATTTGAGTTTTTGAGAAATAGTGTTAGTTTGTGTGATATTGTTGGTGGGATATGTTAGTTAAGGTTATTAGAACATGTTTGTATGCTTGAATCGTTTTAATTTCATGTTATGCATGATCTAGATGTTCTTGAGGATTCGTTGAATTGGGTGTTTTCTATATGTTGTTGTTTGTTCTAATTCAATGATCATATCATGTTTGAATATGCTTTAATTGTAAGTATTAACTGTTTAAACAACATGTTATCAGTTAACAAAAGATCTAGATAATTTAGGGTTCATGCATGTTTATCGAAATCATGGAAATGTTTGATGATTATGTGTTTAACTCTGTTTTTGTACTTAAATGCATCAGGTTCAATCAAGGAAACAGCAATATTCATCAAACGTACGTCTACATGCAATCTCGAAATTTCTTGTATAAGAAATTTCGATAAATCAAAGTTATCGAGAACTTTCTTCAAAATTCTTGATAAGTTATCGAAAACCTCTAACTCAGGTTATCGAGATCTTTTATAACTTATCGAGATTTCGAAGAAAATTATCGAGATCCTTGAAGTTTTCGAAATCCCAAAAATTATCGAGATCCTGTGAACAGTGCCTATCGAGAACTTTTCAAAGTTATCGAGAACATTTGGTTTGTATGTTATCGAGATCTTTCAAACTTGAAAGTTATCGAGAACTCTCAATACAAATGTTATCGAGAACACTGAACTGGAGAATTATCGAGAACACAAATTTACAAGTTATCGAGATCACACTTAGAATAATTTTTCTAAAGAGTTTGTATAACATGTAAACTTTATAAAAACTAAGTTGTATTCTTGTGGACTTGTATTCATGTGTATGTGGCCATTGCATTAATATCTTGTGGATGTTTAGTGTTGGTATTATCTATTAGATGTATTTAAGTTGCATAATGTGTTTTGAATGTTTAACATTACGTCTTAGATTACATACAACTTATCATCGTCATAACAAACATCTTACGAGCTTAATGAAACTTGCATGCAAAATGAAAAATGAAATGGTCTTAAGTTTCAAACTCGTACGTTAACTAACAAACTAACAAGTTGAATGTTTGAACTTATGACATTACATTTTCAGTTCACAATGGCTCAACAACAACAACAAGCTGAAAATGCACCTGCACAGAATCTTCCACTAATGACACTTGGTGAAGTAGTTCCAGCTAACTACAATGTGTCCCTTGGCAAGACTAATCTTCGCATTGACTTCAAAAAGCTCAGAATTACTGAAGATTCTTGTCGGATCATCAGGGATATTCTGTTGGCTCATCCATGCAAAGAAGTACTTACGAAGTCTGCTTCAGTTCCAACCTTCTACATTCATCAGTTTTGGCGCACTGCAAAGGTCAATTTGGATGATGCCTCGTTCACGGTCACGCTAGAACAACAAGAATATGAAGTTGATCTAGATGTTCTCAGGACAGCTCTCATGCTTCCTACTTCCGAAGCGTATGAACCGGTGATGAAAGAGCTTGAAATACTTGACTACATGATTGAGCTTGGGTATGATACAGAAGAGTCCTCCAGAATCATATTGTCCAAAATCAACATCAAGAATCTACCTCAACCATGGAGAACCTTCTACATGCTCATCATCAGATCTGTTACGGGTCGAAAGAGTGGTCATGAACATCCCCGACTATCACATCTACAAGTATTCTGGGGGATGATGAGCAGAACAAACATTGACTTTGCAGATCCTATCATGAGCGACATCATCTTTCAGATCCTTTCTAAAGATCGAACCATGATTCCGTTCTTGAGGTTCACCAAGATGCTCAT
>LBNU01029779.1:163951-196051 GCA_014162995.1 Artemisia annua
CAACAACGTTAAGTATTTGAAAGGATTATCCGAGTAGATTGTACCGTTCGAGAATCTTTTTTATGACTTACTGTTGACGGGTCTAACTTCCATTTATGGAATGTTACAACCTTCAAGGTAGGTATTATGCAGTTGTCACCTAAACACTGACAATGCATCCCTTTTAACTAAGAGCGTAACCGTGTCCCTCGGGTACATGTATATTAAGAGTGGACAATTCTAAAGTGTAACTTCTCCCATGTATATTTCCGCAATAATTCATAAGAACATGTGGTAGGGGGAGTATTTCTAAAAAATAAAACTTAAAGTGTTATAATGTTTTATTCACAAACACTTTGAGAGATTTTCAAATTGATATGTTTCAAAAAGGCATCACTAGGATAAGTCATGGAGTTATAAGGTGACAAGGTTTAGGAATAACCTCCTCAATGACCGCCTAACCGGAAAGGATCACCCAAGACAATACAACAGTTATTTTTTATATTTAGAAGTCTTAGGATGATTCGAAAAAGGAGTAAGGAATGAACGAGAAAGAAGGGTTGAAGAATTAAAAAGAAAGTTTGAAAGGGTGAAAGAAAAATGGAGTCCCACAAATTAATTCAACCTTAGGGCAGACAACGGTTCAATCATATGCACTGTTGTTGTAAGGCGACACCGGTATTGAAGATAAAAAGACTGTCATGGACCCAAGTGACGCATGCACTTTAACCTTCTAGACACCGAGTATTCTTCAAAAGATGCTTGTTTCATTCTCACGGGAACTGTCGTAATTATCACCTTCCTATTTAGAGTTGGTTGATAATTGAAACAGGAGATCCTGCCCCAATCTCCGCATAGGAAACCATAAGTTGCACTAATTGAGTCTAGAGCACGAGATACGCTCAAAGATCTCTATAAGGTACACTTAGTAATCTTACATTTGTTGTTCTACATCGAAGTGGACCCAATTCGTTAAATTATCGAGTCTCTTCGCAGATCTTAAGCAAATGCTGCCTTAGAAGTTCATCGAGGGATTTACTTAAGTATTTCTCAAATGATTGAACAGAATCCTGCCAGGGTTAACATCAATCAGCCTGAACAGCAGGTCACTTCGGTAATTCTGTGAATTACGCTTTTGTTTTACACGATGCACAACGATTACAGTCGTGGGTGATGTCATCCGCGACTCACCTAATCGTGGGTGTACTTAGGTTGCTTGCACGTGTAAGCCCTTACGGGGTATCCGATTAGGAACGGCCTGCGCCGAATATAGAAGGAGTCGTCAACAATATGCTGTTTGACGATTCTAGTTCAAACCTGTAAGTACCAGTTTTTTATTCTAACTGCTTATCTCAGGGTACAAATGCTGTCTTGAACACCATTCACGGCTCATACATACCATCAGAATGCGATGAAGCTCAAGCTATCAACTTTCACAAAGAAAGATTACTACCTTCAAAATCCATGATCTTCAACACTTAAAGACCATAAGAGCTAAGAATGCATTAAACAAACACCGTTAAGATGTATGAGTATGTTGGAACTGCGAGCGATCCCTTGGAGAGACAAAAAGTGACAAATGGCGGATTACTACTTCATTTATCGTTTTCACATCAACAAAGACAAAGATCAAAGAACGATGATATATTTCTACAACTATCATTTTGGAAGACATCTAAAGCTATCAAAGTTAACATTCACAGTTTGAAGAACAAAAGACGTCTCAAAGCAACCTCGATGACCGTGACAAATTTCTATCCATCAACAAATCTTCATGACCGATCCTTAGGGGGAGATTGTTAGGATCATAGTTTTCAACTATTCAGTCAAGTCTCGGTCATTTCAATAAATTTAATAGGTTGCTAGTATTATCACTTTCATTTATGTTTTAGCTTAATACTCGTATGGTTATAAGACGAGTCCAATAAGCGTCCAATGGGCCTCAAAGCCCATACGTCTATATGACAGGAAAGGAAGGGAGTGTTGCCCTATCCTCCTCCTATATATAGGACACTATGTATCACTTAACATTTGTTGGTTAATTTCATATCTTAAGGAAACTCTTGTTCTTTCATCTTTCATATTGATCTTAATCAACCAAGTATATTTCTCATCTCATTTCTCTCATTTGAATGCTTTTGTTTACTAATATGGTGACCTAACAGGAAAGAAGGGGTTGAAGAATTAAAAAGAAAAGTAAAGAAAAGGGTGAAAAGAAATAGCCCTCCATTTGTTCAACCTTAGGGCAGACACCGGGTACAATTCATATGCTACTGGTAGTTGCTTAGACAACGCCGGTATTGAAGACAAGACGTCATGGACCCAGTGACGCATTGCACCTAAACCTTCTAGCCACTCAAGTATCTCTCAAAAGGTACTTGTTTCATTCTCACGGGGAACCAGTGTAATCTATCGACTGTCTATTAGAGATGGTTGATATTGAAACAGGAGGCCCTCTGCTCCATGCCTCCGCATAGGAAACCAAATGTGCACTTATCGAGTCTAGAGCCGTGAGATTACATAAAAGATCTCTTAGGAACACATAATACCTCTACACTAAGTGTTTTACATCAAAGGACACTTTGTGTAAATTATCGAGTCCTACGCAGATCTTAGTAATCTGCCAAGAACGTTTATGAGAGGAATTACTAATGTATTTCTCAATGATTGGACGGAAATCCTGCCAGGGTCAACATCAAACAGCCCTGACAGCAGGTCACTTCGGTAACTCCTTGTGGGTTACGCTTAGTGCTCGCGGTGGTGTACCATAACGGTCTACAGTCGTGGGGTGATCTCCAGCGACTCACCCAATCGTTGATCTACTTCGGTAGGTCTTGTAAGCTCTTTCAAGGGCATCCGGTATGGGAACGGCCTTGGTAAGGGTTAGAAGGAGTCTTCACACTATGCTGTTGACAATCTCTAATTTCGAACCTGTAAGTACCGGTTGTTTATGACTAACAGTTTTCATGCATCTCACATCACCTCCATGGCGAAAGAATCCACATGCTCATACCTACGTCAGAATGTTAATGTAAGCTCCCCCAATGATCTATGCTCCACAAAGTTCAAAGAAAGACTCTACATCAAAGAGAGGAATCTACAAAGTTAAGAGACTAAGATCAAAGTGAACGAAAGGGAATAGCATAAGTATGAATCATAAAGTTCAAAGACGTATGAGCATGTTGAAATGGCGTACTACCACCAAAGGCGAAAAAGTGACGAATGGCAGGCTACTTCATAATGTTTTCACTTCCACAACAACGTTGAACCAAGCATGTTGAACAAAGAATCACTATCTATCTAACCATTTTTTGAAGACGTCTAGTGCTATGAATGTCAAAGATGAAAGAAAGAGATGATGACGTCACGCAACCTTTGATGACCGACCCTTAGGGGGAGATTGTTAGGATCACATTTCATTTATATCAAGTGTCGCTCATTAAGTTTTGTAATAGGTTGCTTTAAACAATTACTAAGTTAAGTTATATTTATGTTTTCATGTAATCATGTGAAGTTTACATGTTTTGTCAAAGTCTAGGGGGCAATAGTGCTAATGTGGTAAAGATGTAAGCCACCCTAGACATGGATTATAAATACTCATGTAACCCTCCAAGGAGGGTGTTGGTTCTCTTAGTAATTCATTGTCTTTCATATTCAAAAGAGTTCCTTCCACTCTCTCTCTCTCTCTACTTTCTTTCTCTCTCTAAAGATTATGTGATTTCATGTTATAAAATGGTGACCTAACACATTTGGTATCTTAAAGAAAATGTTTCCTATAATAAGAAGTACAACCGAACCATTTTACTCATGTGAAACAAAATCGGACATAGTTTTGTGATGGTGCGTTTCTAAGCTAGTGAAAGCAAGAACCACGGATCGTTGTCCCAACGAGCGTTGAAATTGATCTAGTCACTCAAGTCGTGAGTTATGTGAAATGAATAGGTTAAAAAGAGTTGAATTTGTTTTAGTTATACTACGAAAGGTTTGCATAAAGTTTAAATGAAATAAAGAACGATAAGAAAGGAAATAAGTTTAACTATGAAAGAAAACATGAGACTAAGTAAAGCGAAAAAGAAATAAAAGTTTAAACTAAGAAAGAAAGAAATAAAGAAAATGTTTTTGTTGTTTTGTATTTAATTAACGAAAGAAAATTAAACTAAGTTAAAAAGTTTAAAAGAAAATTCGACAGAGTAACGGTAAGAAATGGATAAAAGTAAACTCCACTCGATGAACGATGGAGTGCAAATAAGCCTAACTCGGCTTTATAAATAAACAAGACACGACAATAAAAGACTAAGACTCGAAAACTAAAGAAAATAAAAACCTAAACTCGCTAAGACAAAATGATTATGAAACTCGCTATACTTGTGAAAACCCTACTCGCTAACACTAGAAAATCAAACTCGCTATCCTAAACTCAAAACCATACTCGCTATGCTACTATAAGAAACGAAACTCGCTAGACCTAAAGACACAAACTCGCTACACACTTAAGACACCAAACTCGCTATCCTAAATGTGATACCAAACTCGCTAAGCTCTAAAGGAAAAGATACTCGCTAAGTTGAAAAGAAAAACAAACTCGCTATGGTTTAGCCAAGACCAAACTCGCTACTAGCCAAGATGAAACTCGCTAGCACAAAATAAATAGCATACTCGCTATGTAAAAGGGAACCATACTCGCTACTAAACCCTAATAAGCTTCAAACTCGCTATTAAACCCTAATAACCTACTGGAAATATTTTTTACGTAAAACTTTTATAAAAACTTAATGAAAACTTATTTAAACTCAATATTAAGCAAAACCAATACTCAAAATAAGCTATAGAAAACACAACTAATCAAAATAAGCAAAACATATTTCTAGGGCTTGTAACTAAAAATCATTTTTAGACTCAAAATAAAGATTAAAAGGCTAAAGATAACGACTTGGAAACTTGTAAATAAGCTAAACAAAAACGAAACAAAAGCTCTCACAAACTAGCAAAACCCAAATAAGCTCACGTCATAATGAAAGCTGTTTTGCCTTGGTTTTAGACCCTCATGAAAGCTGTTTTGCATTGGTTTTAACAGCACATAGAGTTGTAGGTGGAATACATATTGCATTTCAGACCCGATGACACTGATTGGGCTATGGTTACTGCATACTTTGTTCAGCTGCTCTTACAAGACTTCATCCTCATTTGGTATGCTAACGGGGAAAATTACAAAATTACATAGGGTGATGTTAAGTAGGTAATACTTGTATTCATTTCTATATACATATATTGATATGTGTTTTGCTTACCCGACCTATTTTTCTCGTTGGAGGTTTATATGCCTATAAATGAAAAGGAAAAACACTAGTTTCTGGCACAGTTTCATATTAGGACCGGGGTTGTAACGTTTTATGACAGTGGCAATAAGCATGATCATGAGTAGCGTCCTTGGTATTTGGAAATGCGGGCATGTTTACAGGTAACATAATCACCAACATCAAATAATAGAATAAACTTAAATACATTTGGTTTATGTCTTTATCCATACATGTTTTGCATATAATGTTAGACACCAACATCAAATTATAGTTAAAATTGAACTACATGTTTAGGACTACTAGTTAGAAACAAACTGGCTCTTGCTTAAACAACTTTAAAATTTGTGCAACTAACTTCTTAAATGAAACATAAGTCAACTCTTTAAATTGTAAGTTAAGTATTAAATATCCATTAAAAGTACTAGGTAAATACAAGTAGGGTTACATTAATCCTTAATGGGTTGGTATTTGATATCAATGCTCAAGTCCTGTTTATACTCTTCCTCTCTATACTACTCTACACCCACACTCAAAGTAAACTTTCTTCTATACCTTCTATTTTCATCAGCCAAAAAATTTCAAAATGTCTGACAACATTCCAATTGAAGTTCAAATGGATATAGTTCATAGGCTTCCTGTCAAGTGTGTAGTTCGATGCCGAAGTGTGTGCAATACTTGGAAGTCTTGCATAGACACGATGCATTTCACTGTTCGGTATGAGGTTCGCATTGCTAATAGTTTTCCTTACATTTTACACTATTAGCAAATTTTTAAAGGTTACATGCGTTTCGTAGATCAAAATTTCTCTTTGACACCTCTTTGTTCAAACCTAAGTTTTTTTTTCTGACTTGAAACCAATTGGCTGGTCCCACGGATTATGTGGTTTTACGTATGGACCAATTGTCCCTGATTTCATGGCGTTTGTTTGGAACCCATCCATCAAAAGATTAGTGGGAACATTTTTCCCTTATGTGACAACTGCTCAAGAATATGAAAAACGTCTATTGGCTTTTGGGGTTCGTTCAGACAATCTTGACCCAACAATTCTAAAGATTGCATACCCATTCAATCCGCAACATCCATGGTGTGTTTTAATTTTCACATTCTCCTCGAAAGAATGAAGGATGTTACAACATCAGTTTTTGCTTCCTCACACAATCAGAATAAAAAAGTCAAGTCAAGCGAATGTTGGTGGTCATATCTATTGGTGTGGTTATGAAACGTTCTATGCTAATGATGGTAGCTCATACAAGATCTATATCATTGTTTATTTCGACTTGGTCACCCACCATTTCCAAGTGTTATACATACCCGACCAGTTAACAGGCCAACTTCCTTTACCTCTCTATGTGTCTAACCTAAGAGACAACCTAGTTGTTTCTTGAAACATTAATGGGGATGACCACTATGTTTTCTGTCTATGGGTGTTGACGGTGGTTGGTGGACTACATTCCCTAGCCGAATATGTTGGGTCAATATTTTGACCCAATTTGTCCTGACAAGATTTGAAAATAAAATAGCCTAACTCACTGAATAAATAGTGAGTTACTCACTGATACAAATTTCAGTGAGTGTCAAATAACCTAAAACACAAACAAGTCACTGAGTGAACAATCACTTAGTAAGTCACCTAGGATGTTCAGACTGAGTCTAAGAAGAAAGACTCGTCATATAATGAGGCGGTACTCAGTGAATGATCCCTGACACAAAGAAGAAGGTGATTATAACACCCTAGAATTCGGATTAACCTTTTTTATTATCTACTTTAATTATACTATAAGTTAAATAAATAAATAGTAATAATGTAACATTTGGCCAATTGGTTTAAAAGAAAAAATGTTTTTGGCTTAGTTTTCTTGATTAAACCCATCAACCCCAAGCCCAATGATGAGTGTGTAAATACTCATCATTTTGTCCCATTTAAACTGCAAAAACAACTGAAAACACACAGATATGCCCAATAATACTGCAAATATCTTTGGATTGTGTTTTTATGTGTTTCAGGTACAAAAGGAAAGAAAACAGATGAAAAATGAGCAAAGTTTGTAGAAATGGCAAAATCAGTCCCTCAACTTTCAAGATTTGTCAGAATTGGTCCCTGGAGATTTATTTTGAAGAAAAGTCAACAACCGTCCCCCAGGAATCAAGGAATGACATTTCTGGCCCTTGGATTACCAATTTCAAGAATTGGCAAAATTGGCCCCTTAACTTTCAAAATTGGCAAAACTAGTCCCTGGATGTTTAAATTTGGAAAATAAACATCAATGACCCTTTGATAATAGAAAGTTGGCTAGAAAGGCCCTTGGAATAATGTTTTATTAAAGTGGCAGGTTTGGTCCCTCATTTTCAGAAAATGACATAAATGGTCCTTGTGTTTGTTAACTAAAAAACCAAACGGACCCAAAATTATCCAATCCAAAAACAAGCACCACCCAACACCTTGTTTCTCCTAGCCCATCATCACCAGGCCCAATCTACAACACCCCCGTTTAAAAAAACACCGCCCCCGTCAAATAAGTCAAAACTCTTTCCACCTCCCTCCCACTTGCTTGCCTGCAACTGTGCACCCCCACCACCTGTGCTAACTTCTCCCACTCCATGTTCCCTCCTCCAAACACTAGAAACAAGGAGCATTAATTGCTCCTTTGATGCGTGGTTTTGTGACTTTACAACAGGTTTTACCTCTCAAGGGATCTCGAGAGGCTTACAACCCCACCAGACAGTGTACCTGACCGATGTAGTATAGGATAGTGGTAAGTACGGGGGATTGATCGTTCTCTAACTGAGAATAGTGTTCGTTAGGATAGAAGAACTACTCTAATAGGTCTAATGGTGAAGTAAGATTCTTTTTGTATTTTTATATTTTTGAGAAAGCAAGTAAAATCTCGGTTTTTGAAGGAGTGGGCGGAATTAATTGCTAGTCAACTAACCCAAGATAACTACAATTACAAATGAAAGATAAAATAACTAATACTATTGTGGTTGTGAAAACTATATGGAGACAAGTGTGTTTACTTAGACTTCATTACTCCCTAACTATCTTTTACCGGTTAATTGGTATGTATATTAATTGTGTGGATGAAGGGTGTATTCCTAATAACTCATGGAGTGGCATACATATCTCTCCAATTCTATGAGCTCTTATCTCCTCCTACGCCATGCACTACATAACCATAGGGATTGTAAACAGTGGCTCATGCGTTAAATACTACCTTAATAGCCTAGTATGCCTTGGCTACATGTTTCCCAAGACGTTCAAGCAGGTTACCATATAAGGAGGTTAGCCAGTTTTCTTGACGGCGTCAGGTTATAGACTCTAACGCCGTCAGCTCGCCGCCACTAGGGTTCTCGGATGGCCTAGATCCACTTCTGACGCCGTCACCTTGTAAACCTTTCTGGGCCGTCACTCTTTAGCAATACTCCTGACGGCCTATGTATTTAACACCTGACGCCGTCAGGTGTAAATGTCCAAATTCTTTCTGGCCCGTCAAATGTAAATTAGTTTTCACTCTTTTGTCAACGTTGGCTGACGGCGTCACCTTGTGACTCTGACGCCGTCAGGTGTAAATTCTTCTTCTTTTGAGACTTTGTCGTTTTCTTCACTTTTATGCTCCAAAAACGTCCAATTATGCATGTTTTCCAGAATTCCTCTCAAAAGTACCTAAAATGACAAAAGGAACGATTTAGGGCATTATTTGATCACATTTACTCGAATTAAGGCTTAAATGACCCCTTAAAACCATAACACTTTTCGTCTCATCAAATACCCTTACACTTGAGATTTGCTTGTCCTCAAGCAAATGAGCTTTTATTCCAATCAAAATATGAGTTAGCGGTCATTTAGCACGAATATAAAAGTAATTACAACAAATAGTCATTCGACCCTAATCATAACAAGCACGGAAATCATACACTAGCACCTCACAAATAGTATTTGGATACTCTCATCTCTCAAGTGTCATAGAATTATATCTCATAAATGAAAACGGAAAATATCACTCACTACCTGTCATAGCAAATAGATTACCATAGGCTTGGGAGAGGATCAATTACTCCTCCACTAAGCGTAAGCACCTAAGATAAACTATCAAAGAGGGCTTTCCAAAGGGTTATAACGTAAGGTGTAGGGATATGATAAACACGGTTTGGTTGGAATAAAGGGTATTTTAATGGTGGCGAGTTAATTATCATGACCAAATACATGCACTATACAACGTTGCTAAGCCAAGACTCGACTCAATCTTAAGCTAAAAACAAAAACTTAAAAGAAACATAAAAGGAAACGGGATGGTAGTCCGTATGTTTTTTCAACTTCTCTTTTTCACATTTTTTTGTATTTTTCTTCGTTTTTCGATTTTTTTTTCATACACTCTTGCCCTACCATCCAAAATAATACATCATAGGGGAGTTGCATTCCCCTTACACTTGAACTTTTACATAACTTTACAATTACTATTCTAGTGACTCGAATTAAAATAATTGAAAAACTTTGAGTACTTTTAAAATATTTAGCACATATGGGGGTAATAATGTTGTTCTTCCCCATGAGTACTTTACAATTACTTCATTATACTAGTACTTTACCCATGAGTCCCAATCGACCCAAAACAATATGTACAAGGATATGACTTAACTTAGCAACCATGTAATCGACTAGATAATTAACAAAGGGTTTAACAAATGTTGTCACAATAATGCACCAAAGATGAGTGCATACAAGGTAGGCTAAGGTGATTTGGGTGTACATTTAAGTGGGGTGTAACAAAAATATGGGTGTAAAACAATGGGTTAATCCTAATGCCTCTTATCATGTAGTAGATCTTAACTACACGAATGTAGTCTCACTTGTGGATTTGAGATGGTCCTAACGCAAGTTCTAGAATCTAAATGCTACCGGTACACACATCATAGCACCAAAGATGGATGCTTTTCCTACCAATTCTAGGGGCGAACCTCACATATTTGGGGGAATTTTTTTTAGTGGTACGGTTTTGTGCTAGTCATACAATTTCCTATCCATGAGACGCTCATTAAGACCAAGGTTTCACTTCTAAATGTTGTAAAAAATTTTAAATTGGCGCTAAAATTACCCTAACAGATATTTCTCTTGGTTTTATTACACATTTACTATCAAACAAACAAACTCAAGCGCAATTGTATTCTCTACGGTGCCTTCATTTACCCCCCTTACACTTAAACTGAACATTGTCCCCAATGTTCAAATAGAAGATGTAAAAGTAAATAAAATGAAAGAATGAAATCAAATACTCCCCTGAATCATTTGATGTGGATAGTGAAGTAACACGGTTAGATCTTCTTCCAAGAGAGATAAACGCTCAAAGCTTCCCTTCCAAAATATAAATCATCTTCTTGTCCAAAATAACCTGTTAACCTGAAAAAGGTAAAGGCCAACCTCGCATAAAATCGGCGGTATAATCTATAATAGGATATAATGCTTGTGGAATGAATATTTTTGCAGAATTCCTGGAGATTATAAGTTAAAGAATTAACAAAACTTTTTATGGTTCCGGAAGAATTACAAAACTTTCAAAAATTGCAGAAAATTATAGCCTGACGCCGTCAGGTTGTAATGCCTGACGCCGTCAGAAATGATCTGACAGAATTCTCATGTTAAGTTTCCGGAAAAATTCTGGAAAAACTAGAGCTTACTTCCTGGAATTCCTACAAAAATTCATTATGACTCGATACAAGCATTTGACTCAAACAAGTACTAATATGTATGTTAATTTACATTGTTATGATTCATGTTCATTCGTTCTTTATAAACCGATTTAGATTTCCCTTACACTTAGCTTTTGCAAAATACCTTTATATGTAGTTAAGACGAAGTTAAAAACAAAGTAAAACATTTTCACAATTCTGAGTTTGAAGCATGAATCAATAACAAGAAATATAACTTACATACGGAAACAAATAAAATCAAATAAACAAACAAAACAAACACAAAGCATGGGTTGCCTCCCAAGAAGCGCTTTTCTTTATTAACGAGTCTTGTAGCTAGACTCAAAGTCACCCTATCCGACATAGGTGAGTTCCGCATCGAGGACATTCTTAGGGTTGATTTTGGTTGGAAGTGTCCTATCGGTGCGTTTGGTGAAATATCACCTCTCAAAATTTTCTCCATCCGGATCATATAGAGTTATCTTAATGTGCCACGATCCATCTCCTTCGTTAGGTTGCTTTTCCCAATTCTATTTATGTTTATCGCCTTCGCTTTTCCATTTATTCATGGCTAGGTTGATTGGCAAAACTCCTAGGAAGTCGGTCATCTTTCTAAAAACTAGGGGATCTTCGAAGGGATCTAGTTCGGTGTCCCTAGCTAAAAGTTGTTCTACCATTTGTGTTCGGTTTACAAATTCCTCTTCTAGGTAGAATGGGCGTTGGGGTCCTATAAAGTCTCCATCTAACCATGGTCCATATCTAGAGGTCTTCCTATCGATGGGTTCCTCAATGGTGTCGTAGGCATGTTTCTTAACATCATAAATCGACCAAGTTACTCCTTCTCCTACCGCTATCTTAGATTCCTTACAATCAATCATAGCACTAGCGGTGGCTAGAAATCCTCTTCCTATCAACAAGGGGCATGTGGGGTCGCTAACCATATCGAGGACGTGGAAATCGGCTAGAATTGTCAACTTCCCTATGTGACCTACCACGTCCTTTACTACTCCTACCGGGTACGCTACACTTCCATCCGCTAAGCCTATTATTACCTCGGTTTCTTCTAGTTTTCCTAGTTTGAGGGTGGTGTAGAGAGGTAATGGAAGTAAGTTGAGGCTAGAACCAAGATTGGCTAGTGTGTCATAAGCTTCCGAATTACCGATCTTACACGGTAGGACAAATAGACCCGGATCATCTAACTTCTTAGGTAGTTTATTTCGAACGAAGGCGGTCCCCTTTTCACCTAATTTGAGCTTCTTCTCATATTTCTCTAAGAGGGCGTTATAGTAGGGGGCTCGTTCTAACACATCAATAACCGGACGTTCAAGGTGGAGTTCCTTGAATTCTTCGTCAAGGTCTTGTGTGGGAGGTGTTTCAACTATGTCATCGACCGGTTTGGTGTTGGATACCTTATTCTCATGGTCTTTTTGAGGGATTTGGGTTTGTTTGAAACACGTACTCATGGCGTTGACCGAATAGTATTGTGGGCAAGAACTAGGGGACAAAACCGAAGAAATGGAGTTAACGTTTAGTTTTGGGTTCTTGACCGTGTCGCTCAAGAGGGCTCCCATCTCTCAGTCATTGAGAATCTTCAACAAGGAATCGATTTTATCGGTCATCTCGCTTTGCTTTTGTTTGAACTCGGATTCAAACTTGGATATACGAGCTTCTTGAGATGCCATAAATTTCGACATCAATCCTTCAAAGTTGTTGGTACTACCATAGTCGTTAGAAGGATTGTTGTTGAAGGTACGGTTTAAGAAAGGACCGTTGGGTTGAAACGGATTAGGTGGGTTAGAAGAGTGGTTTTGGGGCACGTTTTGGTTCGACTTCCACCTAAGGCTTTGGTGACTTTTCCATGAGGGGTTGTATGAATCTCCGTAAGGGTTAGGCTCGGGTTTGAAAGTGTACCACTTGTCTCCCGCTCCGTCGGTACGCGTGGATGCGTAGTCCGCAAAAGCTTGTTCGGGGAATTCCATGCAATCACGAGTGTCGTGGGGACCACTACATAATTCGCACGAAGAAGTGATTTTGTTCACTTGGCTTGAAGGTTTAGGAGCCTCGTAAGATTTCATGAGAAACTTGACTTGGTCCTCAAGTTCTATGATCCTACGGTCGGAAGTGCTTGAATTATTCGAAGGCAAAGATATTGCCTTGACCGTTTTATTCAAATCACGGGGATCGTTCCAACTTTTGTTGTCATATAGAGCAAGATCTTCTAGGAGATCCCATGATTGTTCCGCACTTAGATCACGTAGCTTGCCACCGGCCGCTTGGTCAATGGTTTGCCTCGTGTGGAGATTAATGTGGTCATAAAGAATTGGACTTGGAGCCAAAGGTCTATGCCATGATGAGGGACTTTTTGGAGTAAGTCCTTGAATCGAGTCCATGCCTCGTAGAGGGTTTCGCTTTGACGTTGTTGGAACGCGAAGATATCATTCCTTAGCTTGGTAGTTCTCCCCGGTGGGAAAAATTGAGCAAGGAAACGAGTTGTGAGATCTTCCCAATAGGTGATGGATCCTGCGGGAAGTCGCTCAAGCCATTGACTAGCTTGGTCCCGTAGAGAGAATTGGAAGAGACGCAATCCGGTCGTCTATCGAGTGGCAACATCAAGGTCTATGGAATCTACGATTTTGAGGAAATCCTTGAGATATTGATTTGGATCTTCGGAACGAAGTCCATGGAATGCGCATCCGCTTTGCACCAACCGGATGGTGTCGGATCGCAAGGGAGTGACATTGGCCCCTTGAGTGAGCTCAATGATGTTGCGATAGCCAAGGTGGCTAGGTCGGGAATACTCTCCTAAGGTACGGGGTCTAGGAGGTTGGTTTGGTTGTGGTGGGTGGTTTGGCTGAGGTAGGTTGTTGGGATCAAGGATGTTACCACCTTCCATGATGGCGGATGGTAATGGTTACAAACAAAAACACGAAGAAATAAGATAGACTAAAGAAATCCTAGAAAAATAAAATAAAAATCTCACTAGAAAGGAATCTAGTGAGTAGACCGAATAAAATAAAAATTCTACCTAAACAATAACTATTCCCCGGCAACGGCGCCAAAAACTTGATGCATGGTTTTGTGACCTTACAACAGGTTTTACCTCTCAAGGGATCTCGAGAGGCTTACAACCCCACTAGGCAGTGTACCTGACCGATGTAGTATAGGATAGTGGTAAGTACGGGGGATTAATCGTTCTCTCACAGGGAATAGTGTTCGTTAGGAAAGAAGAACTACTCTAATAGGTCTAAAGGTGAAGGAAGATTCTTTTTGTATTTTTATATTTTTTAGAAAGCAAGTAAAATCTCGATTTTTGAAGGAGTGGGCGGAATTAGTTGCTAGTCAACTAACCCAAGATAACTACAATTGCAAATGAAAAATAAAATAACTAATACTATTGTGGTTGTGAAAACTATATGGAGACAAGTGTGTTTACTTATACTTCATTACTCCCTAACTATCTTTTACCGGTTAATTGGTATGTATATTAATTGTGTGGATGAAGGGTGTATTCCTAATAACTCATGGAGTGGCATACATATCTCTCCAATTTTATGAGCTCTTATCTCCTCCTACGCCATGCACTACATAACCATAGGGATTGTAAACAGTGGCTCATGCGTTAAATACTACCTTAATAGCCTAGTATGCCTTGGCTACATGTTTCCCAAGACGTTCAAGCAGGTTACCATATAAGGAGGTTAGCCAGTTTTCTTGAGCCTAACATCAATGAAACAATCACCCAAACAAATAACAACACACCAATCAACCAATAATTAATAGTTAGGTTTCATTAGATCTAAGCAAACGCAAGAAGAATTTAGCCTAGCATGTTAATTGAAAGACAAGCAAAAAATATAATTAACCAACACATAGACGTATTGATTAAATTAAAGTGAAGACTTATCTTCAATTGAACATGAGGGTTCCAAGGGTAGAAAACCCTTAAAATTACAGTAAAATCATCTTTAGGGTTTTGCCCTAAGTTGTACCAAAAGTTCCACACTAATGAAGGAAAAATAGAAAAGTATATATAGATTTTACATTCTGACGGCGTCAGGTTATAGACTCTGACGCCGTTAGCTCGCCGCCACTAGGGTTCTTGGATGGCCTAGATCCACTTCTGACGCCGTCACCTTGTAAACCTTTCTGGGCCGTCACTCTTTAGCAATACTCCTGACGGCCTACGTATTTAACACCTGACGCCGTCAGGTGTAAATGTCCAAATTCTTTCTGGCCCGTCATTTGTAAATTAGTTTTCACTCTTTTGTCAACGTTGGCTGACGGCGTCACCTTGAGACTCTAACGCCGTCAGGTGTAAATTCTTCTTCTTTTGAGACTTTGTCGTTTTCTTCACTTTTATGCTCCAAAAACGTCCAAATATGCATGTTTTCCAGAATTCCTCTCAAAAGTACCTAAAATGACAAAAGGAACGATTTAGGGCATTATTTGATCACATTTACTCGAATTAAGGCTTAAATGACCCCTTAAAACCGTAACACTTTTCGTCTCATCATCCTTCAAACTAACACTCTACCAGGACATTCGGTAGTTGAGACTTTTGGCACCAAAAGTAAAATTTGAAGGCCAAGATCACTTTGAGCCATACAATGGCTCACAATGTTGATGGAAATGTTCAGAGACTCACTAGAACCTTAGAAAACACTTATATAAGTGTTGCTGTGTGAAGAAGAAAAGAGTGTAGTATTTTAGAGTAATTTTCATGTCGTTATAATATTTTTAGCTTTTTAAGTATTGATTTCAGCGTCCAAGTGTATTTCAGACTTCTCAGTGTAATTTAAAGTATTTCTAATCAAGGATTCAGGTCTTCGTTTGCTTAATCCAGATTTTGCTCAGAAATTACTCAAAATCTTATTTGTGCTTCAAATGTGTTAAAATGTTGTTTCACTGCTCCATTAAGTCATTTTAAGTCATTTATAAGTTTTTACAAGGCTAGCAATTGTTTAAACAGGCTTTAGTAAAAAATACTAAAAAATTACAAAAAATAGCAATAAAATCAAAAATCCAAAAATAAAAATGAAAAGCGAGTGCAAGGAGCATGGTAAATTGAGGATGGCTATGGTAATAGAGCTTTATGGGAAGCATTAGGACAGTTGTAATGGCCTGTGTACTTGGTTTTAAGCATTGGACACTTTGTAAGCAATTTTCTTGATTTTTGCAATTTACTATAGAAGTGCTTATATTTGTGCTTATATGATGTTTCTGTGATAATAGTATAGTTGTGTTATGATATTGCTTAGTTTCCATTATTTGCTCGTTGGATCTTTTTAATGCTCATATTTCTCATTTAACTGCCATTTTTTAGCATACTATGTTCTAGTGTTCATTTGTGTCCAAAACTAGTGTTTTTGTGATTCAACTGGCTTATTACATCCTTACATAACCTTGTGCATCAGTATTAAGGCTTAAATCAGTCCTTGCTTTGAAAATCTCAAAAATCAGAAGTTATAGGGGTGTTTGGATTTGTTGAATCCTTAGACTCACAGGTTGTTTCTGTTATTGTTTGTGGTTGAAACAAGTTAAATTAGGCTCTATTAGAACCTTTGAACCAGAAAAACCATAAGTCATAGCATAAAAAAGTCAAAGTATCACTTGATCTCAACTTTAGAGTTAACTGTTAGGATTTAAAGTTCATAATCTCATCTAATCATTGCATAAGTAGTTGTTATAGCTTATTTTAGTCTCACCTTAGCTTATTACATCATTTTCAGTCATTAGGACCCAATCAAAGTCCATAAAAGTCAACATATGCATAAACAAGAGAAACGTCAAAAAGTCCAAAACCAGCAAATTTTTCTTTTATTTTTCATTTCTTCATTTTCAACCAAATCTTATGAAATTTTGATATAATGTACTCTAATAGCTTGTTTACTTAGTGGTATTTTTATTTTAATTTTTAGATTTTTTTTACAGGGCTTAATCCACCGTTTTAGAGCTGCAAAACTTACTCCTAACCAGAAAACTTTCCTTTTATTTTTCATTTCTTCAATTTTCAACCAACTCAGCTGAAATTTTGGGGTAATGCACTTTGATAGCTTGTCTAATTATTAGTAATTTTATTTTAATTTTTAGATTTTTTTGTTGGCTTATGACGTGCCGTAATCATTGGATTAGATTTAAAGGAGTGTTTGGATTTGGTATGTTTTCTGTGATTCAGTTGGTTTCAGTTGTTGATTGTGCTGGTAACATCTCACAGTAGGTTCATATAGCATGTTCTAAGCATAAAATCAAGTGGTCATTTGGTAAAAAGTCAAGATCACCACATAATCTCACCTTTTTCATAACTATCATAATCTTAGGTTTGCATAATCATCGATTTGGTAGCATAAATAGTTAAGATAGCTTAAACTTGTTCAATTCTAGATTATAACATAATTTCAGTCACTGAGGTTCAATCGAAGTTCAAAAAAGTCAACTTAAGTGTTCATCATAAAAAGACAAAATTGCATACTTAGTTTACAAAACCATTTTAGCTTTTATTTTTCATGTGTTCAATTTTAATCCAAATCAGTTGTAATTTTGGGATTTTAAAGTCTAGCAGCTTGTGATCTTAATCCCAATTTTTGCTTATTTTTTAGAATTTTATTTAGTGCTTATTTCAAGGCTTCTTTTGGCCTATTTTCTGAAAAGGTTCCCTGCACCAGGATAGTTGGTGCACAAGCCTGTTTTCAAAAGCCTTTAGTGTTCTACAGTTGAGCTTACCCAGAGATTTTGGGTGTTTTAGAAAGTTAATAGTATAATCTTTATGTTCATTTGCTTTTTGTTCCCTAAACTGCTTATTTGTTTGCTTATTTTGATCCTCCAAAGTAGCCTCACTGACACAGTCACAATGACTCATCAGTGTGACAAGGGCATTTCATAAGCTCTTTTTGAGCTTATTCGTGAGCTTTACTCTGAGATCCTTGGCTTTTTAGGAAGCTCAGAGATCTAGCTAGTTGGTTCACAGCTTACTTTGGGCGTTTGAGCTTATGCCCCTAGCTTATTTTGGCCTGCTAGTAGCCCGTTTAGGGCTGTTTGATTATGAAGTTTGGATTTTGCTTATTTCTGCTTATATATGCTTATTATTGTGCTTAATTAAAAGTTGTAGCTTATTTCCAGTGTACTTAAGTTAGATTTAGCTAAATTTACATCTTGGTTCAACTTATAGCTTGATTGGTTTGCTTTTGAAACTTAAGAATCCATTTTAAGCTTAAAAAGCCTAACTGTTTGGCTCATAAGCTTGCAAGAAGCTTATTTTAGCTTTTCACAAAAGTTATTTTCATAAAAGTTGTTTACTAATCAGTGTTAAATAGATTTGTGAAGAAAAAAAAATAGTTTGCAAAAAGTGGAGGTTGCGGGATTCGAACCTTGGACCTCTTGGTTCCCATAGCAAAACCAAACCAACCAATGCACCATCTGCCCTATGGTGTGTTTAGTGTTTACGTTTTCCTCTCTTTTATTTATAGTTGTAATTATCTCACAAGCTTATTTTTCCTTATTAGCTTAATTCTCAGCATATTATTAAGCACTTTAGCAATTTTATATTTTTCCTAGCCTTCTGCTATCATAAAGTATTTTTAGAAGAAGTTTAATCATTTTTACTGTTCATCTAGTATTTTTGATAATTTAAATTAGTTTAATTAGTAATTAATAGTAATTAATTAATAATAATTAATTAAAAAGTCTAAAAAATAATTTTCTTTTGCTAAAATTTTCTTTTATCATTAGGTTTCTAGAAAAGTAATTTTCATATCCGTACGGTTTATATTGCTCTAGTTTCACTTTTTATTTAACACGTTTACATTAATTTTAGTTTAACGCGCGTTTTTAAATTTAAATACGTTTTAAGGTTATTTGGTTTCACGTTATTGTTGATATAGCTTGTTTAAGTTATTTTCACTTATATTTGCTTAGTGTAATCACACAATCTCTTAACCATTCAAATTCACTCGATCACAAGACGTTTTTAATATAATTTCACACCTTGCTTGGATATAACGACCCGTGAAAACACTATACTTGTTGATCCCAGTTGAGCAAACGATCTTGTATAGAAGCTGACTTGAATTGTAACTAACTTAAACAACACACTGAATATATTGTTTAACTTAAGATGAACACAAGAAGAATGATTTCACACTTAAACACTTCAATATATTTAATACGAGCACTCTTACAATGCTAGGGTTTACAATCTTGAAGTGATTCGACTTTATCACAGACATGTACATGTTCTAACCCTAGGGATCTCCTTTTATAGACAAGGAACCCTACACGGTTTACAATGACTTCTTACACAAACAAAAGATATTCTAAACCTATAGAATATTTATACAATCTTTACTATAATTACAAGACTCGTTTCTATAATAATCTCTGAGCAGCAGAGTCTTGCACATCTTCTAGCAGCACTTTAGCACTAGTAGCAGATTCAACATCCAACAGCAGATTCAATATACAGCAGCAGATTGATATTATCTCAGAAGTAGAATTCTTAAACCCAACAATCCTCCCCTAAACTTGATATTTACCTCCTAAATCATCAAGTTTCTTTTAAGCATGAATAACCACAAAGAGATGCTTCCAAACACTTACTTCTTTATAATCTGCTCATACTCTTGCACCAATTTAATTTACAAGCCATATCATCAGTCTTGAAATGTTTCTGAAGCTGCAAAAATCCAGGTTTTATCATCTGAGTAATTATACTCCAATTTCCATTCAAACCAGGATAATCTTTTTCTACCAGAAGAAACACAGTAACAGCACCAGCTGATATCTCATGAACTCCACAAGATTGATACAAATACCATCTGTTTACCCTTGCATGTCTCATTTCTTGCCATTCTCTATCAGTAATATGAGATTCAAACATTATCCTCAAATTTTGATAGATAACACTCTCATGATCATTTTCTGGTTGTGTATCCCCAAATCTTTCTTTGTATAGTCTCCAGACAGCACTCACATCATCTCTATCCATGTAGTTTAGCATTTGAGAGAATTTAATAAACCCATAATACATATCATTAGTTCACTTAAATTCCCAATACCCTTCACTGCCATCTCTGACTCTGAATGTATAAGAAATGATTGGATGTTTGGCTGCCAAAGGAACTGTACCTGAGATCTCTGGTTCTTCTCTTGTAGCCAAAATGGTGTAAGACATCTGTTAGGTCACCATTTTGTAACATAGAATCATATAATCTTTAGAGAGAGAAAGAAAGAGGAGAGAGAGTGTGGAAGGAACTCTAGTGTGTGTAAATGAAAGACTATTAATTACTAAGAGAACCAACACCCTCCTTGGAGGGTTACATGAGTATTTATACTCTATGTCTAGGGTGGCTTACATCTTTACCACATTAGCACTATTGCCCCCTAGACTTTGACAGAACATGTAAACTTCACATGATTACATGAAAACATAAATATAACGTAACTTAATAATTGTTTAGAGCAACCTATTACAAAACTTAATGACCGACACTTGATAGTAATGAAATGTAATCCTAACAATCTCCCCCTAAGGGTCGGTCATCAAAGGTTGCGTGACGTCATCATCTTTGTCTTTCATCTTTGACATTCATAGCACTGGACGTCTTCAAAAAAATGGTTAGATCGATAATGATTCTTCGTTCAACATTCTTGGTTCATCTTTGTTGTGGAAGTGAAAATATTATGAAGTTGTCTGCCATTCGTCACTTTGTCGCCTTTGGTGGTAGTACGCCATTCCAACATTCTCATATGTCTTTGAACTTTGTGATTCATACTTATGCTATTCCCTTTCGTTCACTTTGATCTTAGTCTCTTAACTTTGTGGATTCCTCTCTTTGATGTAGAGTCTTTCTTAGAACTTTGTGAAGCATAGATCATTGGGGGAGCTTATATAGACCTTTTGACGTAGGTATGAGCATGTGGAATCTTACGCCATGGAGGTGATGTGAGCTGCATTAAAACCATTAGTCATAAACAACCGGTACTTACAGGTTCGGAATTAGAGATTGTCAACAGCATAGTGTGAAGACTCCTTCTAATCCTTACCAAGGCCGTTCCCAAATCGGATGCCCTCGAAAGAGCTTACAAGACCTACCGGAGTAGATCAACGATTGGGTGAGTCGCTGGAGATCACCCCACGACTGTAGACCGTAATGGTACACCACCGCGAGCAGTAAGCGTAACCCACAAGGAGTTACCAAAGTGACCTGCTGTCAGGGCTGCTTGATGTTGACCCTGGCAGGATTTCCGTTCAATCATTGAGAAATACATAAGTAATTCCTCTCTTAAACATTCTTGGCAGACTACTAAGATCTGTGTAGGACTCGATAATTTACACTTAGTGTCCTTTGATGTAAAACACTTAGTGTAGAAGTATTTTGTGTTCCTAAGAGATATTTTTATGTAATCTCATGGCTCTAGACTCGATAAGTGGACATTTGGTTTCCTATGCGGAGGCATGGAGCAGAGGGCCTCCTGTTTCAATATCAACCATCTCTAATAGACAGTCGATAGATTACAATGGTTCCCCGTGAGAATGAAACAAGTACCTTTTGAGAGATACTTGAGTGGCTAGAAGGTTTAGGTGCAATGCGTCACTGGGTCCATGACGTCTTTTTATCTTCAATACCGGTGTTGCCTTAGCAACTACTAGTAGCAAATGAATTGAACCCGGTGTCTGCCCTAAGGTTGAACAAATGGAGGGCTATTTCTTTTCACCCTTTTGTTTACTTTTTCTTTTTAATTCTTCAACCCCTTCTTTCCCTTCATTCTTGTCTCCTTTTTTTTCAAATCATACCTAAGGACTTCTATTTCTATCTATTGGAAGTGTACTTGGGTAGATCCCTCCGGTTCTGGCGGATCATAGGACGGTTTTCCTAACCTTAGTCACCTTATACCACCATGACTATCCTACTTTAGCCAAGAAACCAAAATGTTTGAAATTCACCTCAAAGTGTTTATTATAATGAAATGCATTTTGTTAACACTTTGAGGGTTTTGATTTCATTTAGAAGGACTCCCCCTTCACATGTGCTCATGTGTAGATTTTTGAAATTTGCACATGCGGGAGGAGTAAGCACTTATTGAATTGATCCGCTCTGAATAGACATTCCCCTGAGGGACACGTTTACGTTGTATAGTTAAAGAGATCCATTGTCAGCTTTTAGGTGACAACTAGCTCTAATAACTACCTTGATGTTGTTAACACTTCTTGAAAAGAAGGTTAGACCCGTCATAGTTCATGTCTAATCAGAGTTTCTCGAATTGGTACATTCTACTTGGACATAGTCCTTTCGATTAAGACACGTAAGTTTCGTTAATTCGAGGGTGATATCTGAGTCGAGCTCGCACGAGATCTTATCACTTTAAACATTCCATCCATCATATTTTAATCACTTTTCTTATTCTCCCCTCAAAAATAGCATATAGATGTTGTTTTTGAGAAACTTTTGATTAAAATATACCTTTTGAGTCTTATGGGGAGAATACAACGAGAACATTTGTTTTGTTTTTGAACAAAGAATTTGCAAGTACTCCCCCTCAACAAGTGAACACTCATGGAGGTGAAATACTTGTCTTTTGAGCAGAATCGTGAAAACGGAAATTTTGATTGATTCTACTCAAAAGTAAGAAGCTTTCGCTCCTTATTTCAGGATTGAGACACTGAAGCCTACCACAGGGTCCTTTCATTACAAGAACGGGTTGTACACTGTTATGTGTGCACAAACCATAGTTAAAAAATTGTAGAAATATGAAAATGAGAAATAAACAATGATGTACCAAATGATGAGCAATCAGAGCAACGGTTCCTCAGGACGATGGTAAGTGATAATGTTTGGAATTGGTGCCCTTCCTCCAACCAAACTTTCCAAAGTTTGAATGTGATTTCTGAATTTCAATCATTGGTTAATCCTATCCATGAACTTGAGAGCTTCTCTGACATCATCCCTTGTCCAACCCCTCTTGATTCCTCGATCATAACTCTTGAGTCTTTCATCTAGCTGAAGTCTGACTAACTTGAGCGTCTGATCTCCAAACTTGTGAGTTTCATCATATCTCAAGAATTTCTCAGCACCGCCTTGGGTAAAGACAACCCCAAATGGTTTTCTGACGAGCGAGCAAGGTTTCTTTCTCGAGAATCCTAGATTTTTCATTTGTGGAGCAATGAAATTGAGAGAGGTTTGATAGCTTTCGACTCCTAATTGTTCGTCTTCAACCCTTGCTCGGATGATGCGTTGACGAGCAAAGATTAGAAGTGAGTTGACGAGGTCATATTGAAGGCTGCCTGGTAGATTTTGAACTTTGCCTTGAACCTTAAGTACATACATATCTTCGATGTCATTTGGATTCAATCGATGATAGTCAGCTTCACTGAATGAGTACTCTTTTACATCACTCCTTCGGACCACAATTTTGTCGAGAAAGTTGTACCCAAATCTCTTTTCAGTTTCAGGAATGTCAGTAATGCCAAGAATCCTGTAGTTAGAGTACGGCTTGCCTTTTGATTTGAACGTTAACTTCCATTTCTAAAACCATTTTCGCATCTCTGGCCAGTGAAGAATTCCCGAAGCTGGTTCAACATTGTACTTTAAAACTGAAGTAGAGTATAAACCCTTCATCTGTTCTTCAAGATCATTGATGAGATAGGATGCGGCTTTGAATTTGGTGAGAGATGTAGCATAACGGTGTACTGGATCGGTGTTGCCATGAATGAGATACTTGAGGTCGTTGTTGAAGAAATACTCTTTCAGAATCTTTGGATGATTGGGAGTACCAATGAGAGGTAAAGGTTGGGAGAGATCTTGGAACTTGAAATCAGGATCATTACCAGGATAGATTCGATCCCATGAAGGCCTCTTTTCCCATGTGATATTCTCTGACAAAGCACGTGCACATTCTTCAACATTGTATTCAAATTCAAGTTCGGATGTGGTGCAAGTCTTGAATTCAGTGAACCCTGCCTTTCGAATCTCCACTAAGTCAGAAAGAAGAAGTTTTTGGGTTTTCATTATCTTCTTGATTCGTTTTGTGAACCCTATTATAGATCCTTCTGTGGGCTCTTCTGATTCAGGAAGAGCAGGGTGAGCATCGACCATTTCATCGAACCAGTTGTAAGTTGGAGCAGATGGGTCAATCCACTTAGGAGGCTGTACGGCTTGAGCTTCTGTTGGTGGTTCCATGACGTTGGCGGGTAGCTCTTGTGGGATTTCAAATCCTGGATCTGGAGTGTCCAATTCCTCAGCTTCTTCCATTTGTTCAACAGCTGCAGAATGTTTCGGGACTTCATCCGTTGCATGAGTACTTGTTCCTGCTGTCTGAATTCTAGATGTAGAGCCATGCGTTCTTTTACGCTTTTCTTTCGGTTGAGGAGGATCATCTGGATCAGAGTCGTCATGACGACGCTTGGAAGATTTAGTACGTTTGCAAGGTTCATCCTTTTTAGCAGCCTTTTTCATTGAATTGATTAAAGCCTTTTTCAGGTCTTTCTCACTTGGATCATTCATGATTGCTTCCAACAGCTTTCCCTTAAGATCACTAGCAGATGGTGTAGGTGGTAGAGTCTGAACGGTTATAGGAGTCGTCTGAAACTTTTGTGTAACAACCCGTTCAAGATTGGCTTCAATGTATTGTTCCACGGTTGCTGGGAGTTGGTTACGAACAAACATTTGAACTTCTCCTGGTAGTTGATCCTTGACTCTGTCAGCCACAGCTGCATCAATGTTGTAAGTTTTGAACTGTTCAAGCTCTTGCTGTTGTTCTGAGACCTGCCCTTGTAAGGTTTTCGGTGTTTGTTGTAATGATATCAACAGACTTGGATGAGCTTGTGATTCTTGGGTTTGCTGAGGATGAAGTGGTTGTGTCATTGAAGGCTGATCCTAAGATGGAGTATCATGAGATTGTTGATGTGGTGCAGCAAAAGGAACTATCTCTTGAGATCCTATGATATCCACCGTTGTGTCATCTGATCATCATTGGCATTGTTGGTCTCATTATCACTTTCTTCTATATCAGATTCTTCATCGGTGTTCTTTTCTTCATCACTTAGTTCTTTAACTCTTTCATCACTGCTATCTGTATCACTTTCTGATTCTACATTGACAACTTCAGTATCATCCTTACCTTCTTCACTGTCAGAAGATTGCTTCTCAGAACTGGAGGACACTTCACTCTTATCAGATTCGTCTGAATCATCTGAATTAGCTTTTTCATGATCAGAATCCGATAGTGTTTGAGAACCGGATTCCTCAGACTCATCTTTAGCTTCTTCCTCATATGACTGATCCTCTGTTTCGAGAGTTTTGGAACCAGACCCTTCACCTTTCTTCTTTCGCTTGGCTAGGTTTTCCTCTTCTGTTCGTTTACTTTCTTGTAACACAAATTGCAGTTGTTCCTCTTCTTCAGAATCGGATAAAGGTGGAGTTTCAGCTTCTTCCTCTGGTGGTTGCTTGCCCTTGCCCTTAGTTTCTTTTACCCTTTTAACAGTTGTTTCTTCAGTTTCTTCTTCAAATGGTTCATCACGAAGGGTAAGAGTCCTTTTGGGTTGACGAGTAACCTTCTTTGTTCTGGACTTAGGTGCTTTGAATGTCTTTTCAGCACCCTTGGAAGCAGTTTTGGTGTTCTTTGAACTTAACCCTACAGAATCATTCTTTTGAGCTTTGTCATAGACTTCATAGGCAGTAGTGTTTCGAACAGCTTCTGATAAAAGAATGTCAGGAATTCTCATTCCTTGTTTCGTAGTGCTAGTCTTGTGAATTCTGGCAGAAGTGTACATCATATCCATGGCAGGTGTGTGTTCCTTGTCTTGCGGTCTGGGATCAATGTCAGGATTCTTACGCATGAAGTGCCCAATGAGATACTTGGTGAATCGACAAAATGGGGTTTTCTTTGTTGGTGAGTGTTTGAACTGTTGGGCATGATGAGTCATATCTTCCCAAATAATTTGAGCAAAGTCAATCGGTGCCATTTTGACAACCCCCTAGTAAAACTGCATAACTTCCAAAGGTGGGTGTTCATGTCCGGTTTCTTTGCCAGTTACACAATTGGTGAGGATGGAGTATAGAGTGAGCCATGGTTATGATATAAATTTCCTGTCGATTTTGGATAGACTTGTGAGTTTGGACTTTGACTCGTCATATCCAAGTTCTCGTAGGAATCTGAAAATTTCTGATAAAGAGGGACGTGGAGTGAACTTCTTGAAATTTCTAGACCCTTCAGCTGGTAAACCAAGAACCGCGCGCAGTGTTGTAACATCAAATTGAATGTATTAGTGGTCAAGACGAACCCCCATTGTTTTTCCGTCCTTGCTGACATCTACAGATTTCCAGAATTGTGTCAAATAAACCTCAGGTACGGAGCATGAACATGTGAGTAGTGGTCATATGTAATGGCGTTGTAGAATCTCCACAATGATTTGACATGTTGGATGACATGGGAGTTTCCCTAGATCAATTTTCAGATTTGACTTTCCGATGTTCCTTTTATCTCCTTGAATGAGCTCGTGTCTAGGTGTGGTTCCTTGAGACATTATGATACCTGAAATACACCAATACAAGCGACGAACACAATATAGTGATGTATTTGTTAGTTTCCATGTTAACATCTTAGATAAAGTTAGTGTGACCAAAGAATGATGAAACGAATGAGCAAGCACAACTAACAATTATCAAGGCAACGATGAACACATACAACACATTATTCACCTATAAGATAATACAAATCATGCAAACCAATCACTTATATTAATTCCATACTTGATAGATTTTTAAAAAAATTTGGGCAGAGTTTCGCTTCATATATGTCACAAGAAAAGAACCCATACTAGATGGTTCTTATGGTCCACTCCATACTCGGAGACAATGCACACAAAAAGACATCATACTCAATGAAAGCACATATACCATACTTGAAAAAACTGTCCATACTCGATGAGGCCATTAAGTGACAGAAATACATTCATACTCGATAGCGTACATTCATACTCGATAAGTACAATAACACATTCATACTCGATAAGTACAATAACACATTCATACTCGATAAGTGCAAATAATTACATCATACTCGATAGGTATCAAAAGAATGGAAAGTATACTTTACTCGATAAGGAGACATACTCGATAAATCAGACGAATCCATACTCGATGGTTCACTTAACTCGATAAGTTTTCGGGTTTTGCATACTCGAAGAATAGAAACAATTTTATCGAGTAGGAACATAGAGTTCTTTCTCAAAGACAAAATTGTTTTTATGCTTCGAGTAGGGAAAACATGAATCCTTACTCGATAAGGGAAACACATACTTGATAAAAGAAACAGATACTCGATAGTCTCCAAGTCATACTCGATAAGTGCAGAAGGAAACTCGATAAACTTCATAAACAACCAAACACTCCTAGGTTACAATATGAGATTATAAGACAGAGAGAGCATGAAAAAATGTCACAAGCAAACAATTAGAGACACTCAAATTACCTAATGCACACCAGATAGCACCTACCACCAAAACGAGCCCTAAAACCAAACTTTGACCCATTCACACAAACCAGATACCTTTGTGGTCGAATTAAAGATGAATACAATCATATTTAGACCTACCGACACGGTTTATGAACTTTAATTAGCTTAAAACATAACCAATGTGAAACACCCAATTCGTACGCTAGAACCCTAATAAGCATTTTGACCCAAATAATTCACAGAAAAGATTCAATGGTAATAGAACAAGATAATGAGAAATAAACAATCAAAAGAACACTTACAATTAAAGAAAAACACTCAAAATCATAGATTCTATGGTCGTGGAAAAATTGAGCAGAGTTGGGTCGTGTTTTTGGTTTTATGAGAATCATAAGTGACTAGTTTTGTGTATAAATAGGAGAAGGTTTCATCATTTGGCAATTTAGGTCCTTCTACTTGTAACCAAACCATTATTTTGACAACTTTGGCAATTATAGTCCCTTTGGTTATTATGACATGATATGTCATAATTCTCAATTTCAGGTCATTTTCCCAAGTCTCGACATTTTTCTATTCACAGATTTCTATTCATCATTTCACGTAAACTAGGATTACGGTTATTCACTTGATGAAACCGGGCAGGTTAAGTCACATTATCATGAGACATCATTCATTATACATTTCATAGACTAGGGTTAGTCTACATTTCATCACAATATCATTTGCATTCTATTCCACTCGTAGAATATATATAATTTCAAGTTACATTTATTTATTTATCTTTAAATAAATAATAACATATGATTATAGTTTTTAATCAATACACCAAATAAATTCCACTAGAGCACTAATATTTTTATATATTAGTTATATTTCCACTAAGGTTTATTAAACTATATATTTTATATTTTGGTAAGTTCCCAAATATTAAACCATTACTTGTATTTATATATAACAAAAATTGTACCAACAAAGCAATAACTATCAAAACACCCAATGTTTACAAAAATTATATTTTTATAATTTTTACAACTTTCTTATATCCCATTTGTCCCGTTGGAATTTATTTCTAATTAACCCGGTACCCGATAACGCTAAAACTAAAAAAACTATACACTAAACGGTACCCCGTAAAATAAATATTGTACAAAATCTAGCAACACAACCACCTCTTCATGAGGTGGCCGGTTCTAAGTGTCCAAGGGGACACTTGTGCTTCTCTTAATTCACCCATATATTCCTTAAACTACACCTAATTTCTCATACATGCATGTTTGTAAAAATAAGATCAAAATAAAAAGTCTTCCTCTTTTCTTCTTCCTTGTGTGCTCGTTCCACATCAACAACCAAGAGGAGATCAAAATTTTTCAAGAACAATCATATTTACAAGAACTAGTGATAATCTATTACAAGGTTTTGAAATATAAACCTATAGATTAGTAGGGTTTTATCTTTAAAATTTCCTAATCATCCAAGTAAGTTTATCAACTTCTTTTCATAAATTTTATCAAGGTTCATGTTATTTTCTTAAGAAATGTACATGCATGTAAAAATCTATACCACTACATTTATAGTTTTGTATCTTTTAATCTTTAAAATGAATAACAAGTGAACCTATGGAGAAAGGATTGAAAAACAATGTTAGGGAACCCATGGCACCCTAGGAAGGTGCATGGTAGATTAAGGGATGTGTTGATGTTGTTGGTGATGGACTTGGACAAGATGTAAACTAGGTAAACCATTTTTAACACTATATATTTTGCTACTGTCCTTATTTACAAAATATAGTAAACTCAGTAGGTTTTGGCTAATATTGGACCCAAGAATTGGAAAATACATTCAAAGACGAAAACATGGCCGCTTGAATCACTAAAACCGGACTTACGATGAAAAAGTTATACGAAAAATGAGTTACACTAACTATATATATTTTTCAGAAAAATATAGTGCTGATGTACGAGTTTTATGGACCAAAAACGAGCCTTAGACCTTGTTAAAACATACCAAACTATTAAAAATATGCTAGTACACTTTCTCACCATTTCGGGGATATAAAGAACACAAGAAACGGACTTATAACGAATTAGTTATGAATTTTCGAAGATAACAATTCACTAAAATTACCAACAGCACTTAGAAAATATTCTAAGTCTGCCCGGAAAACTTGCAAACACCCATGTTTGAAGCCATTTTTCCGTCAATTGACTCAGTTCTAGAGTTGGGACACCAAGGAACAAAAGTTAGTACTCCTGGAGTACTTTTCAAATCAGTTATGTCATTTGGACTTATAACCTGTAAACTATGACCTCTCAAACATTCCTAAAAACTGCCCAGAAATGGCAGTTTTGGCCTAAGTACCATACTTTTCGACCATTTATCTTAACATCTAGACACAATGGGTAAAATTTCACTACTGAACATATTTAGATAATGCACCAAGCTTTCCAAAGCTACTGACTATGACCTCTAATTCTCAGTATACACCATTTTACAACTAGTTTTCCGAGGTCACTTGAGCCGTTTTCAGAAATTGTTAAGTATAATATTTTACGACGAAAACTTGTATTTTCACACTTTATCGCCAAACGACTATCATAAAACATCGTTACACCATATGAACATGTAAAATACATTATGACTTAATACGATAATATAAATTATATTTTCGACGATTATACATGTTTTGAATTAATACGAGTGGTATAGATTATAAATGCAAGTGCATACATGAATTCATTTCTTAATCTAAATTAGATTACATGCATTCATTTTAGGTTGCGGCTAGGAGTTGCACCTCATCATTTCAGCTCACTCACTATATTTTGTACCATCACTTGAGGTGAGTTTTCATAGCCCCGTTTACATTTCATTATTTATTTCAAATCCCACGGGGGAGAATACATTGCACCCATTTTTGTACGGACCTGAGTATCAAATTCAAGTACAATGCTTAAGTTACCACATTGCCTATGAAAATTCCTCTATTATCATGAACCGTTAATTGTACATAAGCGAGAGTGAGTGGATAGATCTATTGAGGGTGACGCCTCCATCCGCGTTGGTTATACCAACAGTCAAACGGATGCATTTCATTTTTATCATTATTAGAGTGTCTGGCAAAACACTCTGGAGGGGAATTTCATTCAGTCTAGCTTCAGGGTCATGAGCTTAAGGGCTATTGTACTACTATTTTTCATTTGACTTTTGTCATACATATTATACTTGAGGTTACCGTATAAAATTTCATATTTATAAACCTATGATTTCTCACCAACATTATTGTTGACCGTTTTAGCAATGTATTTTCAGGTAATTAAAGTAACTCATGTGACATGCATTTGGACCTTCATGGAGTCGAGGAGTCGACGCGTCTCACCCTTTTATTTCATTGCACTTATGTTACGTTTGATCTTGTCGAACTTGTTTTTAATAAACTTGTAAAACCTTATGGGACCTATGTTTGTAAACTCTGAATGTTTTAAATAATGATCAAACGTTGTATTTACTAAACGACACTTTAGGTCATTCAATATAACCTTGTATGAGATGCCATGATCGTTACACCCAGGTATTCCATTCCGCTGCCATATAACAGGTATTTTCAGGGTGTGACAGATTGGTATCAGAGCAAAGGTTATAGCGAACTAGGTTGTCCTTATACCCTAGACTATACCTACCTCATAATAGCATCTCATCATTACATCATAAGTGCATATTCATTTTTATGTGATTTCATTACTCGGGTTATTCATTTCATCTTGCATTGATTGTCACAGAGACATGTCTTCAGATTCACACCCTATCATACTTTCTTCAGACACTGAGATGGCGGATGCTATGTCATCCACTGCTGTTGCATCACCTGTTCATCCAGCACCTATTGCATCACCTGTTAATCCAGCACTGTAACACCCNATCTACATAAACCCTAATTAGGGTTCATCATTGTTCAATCCCTAAATCAAGAAGTGCAATTGAGGTATGTTTTCTATTTAGTTTTGGTTAATAATTATATGTTATACTTGATCCTATTGCTTCCGCTATTATGTGCTACTTTGTGTTTTATTTATATGAATGTCATGATACAAATATTCTAACATACATTTTATAAATAAAATGCGGAAATAAGCCCATATTTAGTTAAATCGGTCCCATTTAGTTATCAGAGTCTTCTATGACCATGCCATGCCATTTGCCAAGCGCCTCCAAAAGTAAGTTACCACCTTAGGAACCTGAAATACATGCTAGAAAGTGTCAACACAAAGGTTGGTGAGTTCATAGAGTTTATATAAAGCAATTGATTGAAAAAGTTTCGAGTTTGTTTGACAATTTCAATAAGTAAGATAAATTGTGGGCTACGTCGTTATACGCCCATAGTTTGCTCAATTTTCCTACTCAAGTCGATAGTTGAGTAAGTCCATAGTATTTGTATAAAACATCCGAACACAAGTCAAGTAGTAGTGAAACAATAGCATCGTGGTGTAGGATATTGCCCTAAGCCTCATGACACCCAAACCTTAACAGAGTTATGCAACCAATAAGATCATATGAATCTTATGGCGTAAAAGCCTACATATAAAAATATGATGCAGGTAATAGGGGCCCTCGAGTTAGCAGGAATTTGCCAGTTCCTACTTTCTCGAATATAGTGCATTCGGTTACCATCCCAGGCTAACTTCAAATGGGGCGTCCA
>LBNU01029779.1:199252-218452 GCA_014162995.1 Artemisia annua
GAAAACACCCCATGTCAAACCTTTGCAAAATCTTCTCACAAATAGGACAAAATTATTTTCGTCTCACATTGTGAATACAAATCCAAAACGTTATGTTTCAAAAAGCATGTGCATAATGTCTCTTGAATGCTAAAGGGAATACATAACCAATATGTGTTTTCGGGTACATTCAAACGAAGCTACATTGAACTAGGAGAGTTTGGGTTATCTATCTTTTAACTATAAAACTTGCATCATTCAAACGTTTTTGAGCATCAAAATGAGTCAAGATAACCGCATCTCCACATAGTTTTCATATAGGCACACACTAGAAAGTCCACATTTCAAAAGTCATTTACTTAAAACTAAAATATGAAATTTTGTTTTCTAGGCTCTATCATGCCTCCCGTCACTCACTACGATCATAAGGCAACCCTTGACTACCTTCCCAAACACCACAAAACCAAGGGCTTAACTCCACAACAAGTAGACATTTTTAAGGCCCTAGAAAAACGGTATGTCCATGAGGGTAGAACCATAGACCCATCCTTTCTTGAAGGGAACAACCTTCGTGCCGAACTAGCAACCATCAACTTTGAGTGTCTTTTGGATATAAATGAGAATATTTGTCCTAGGTTCATTTTAGAATTCTATGCCTCCATCCATCTCTCATCCGATGATTATGGAAGAATGTCAATCAACTTTTCGGTTAGTGGCCACCCCTACTCATTCACCTTAGAAGAGTTTGCCCAAATTCTAGGTGTTCCAAACCATGGGACTTGTCTCTACTCCGACAAGCAATCCCTTGCAAACCTTGACACTCTAGATGACCGACTCCATCCTTACAACACCCCACTTGTTCCCAAAGAAATCCTTCGAGACCATCTCTTTGTCCGAACTAGCAACACTAGGAGAACCCGAACCGGGAATGTGGTTAAACTAACTTTGATGCAGGATGACTATTTGAAACATGTATTAAACTAACTTTGATGCAGGATGACAACTTTTGGCGGGTTGTCAAATTTTCATGTTTATAAAAATTTCACTAAGTATAGTGAAATTCGCTAGCCCCCGGTCAAAGTCATATCTTAGGCGTGTTTACATGTCCGATTTTTGCATTTCCTAACTAGATATAAATTAAATTTTTAGTTTTAGGAATTTTCAAATTTTTCGGAAACCGTCTTCCGGGTCAAAAATGCGTTCTGCCTCCATTTTAGGCTTCGGCGGAACCGACGGAACCCTCTCCAGGGTTCCGCCAGTACTATACCTGGGTAACCAGGTTTTCACCAGGCGGATTCNTTGTCAAATTTTCATGTTTATAAAAATTTCACTAAGTATAGTGAAATTCGCTAGCCCCCGGTCAAAGTCATATCTTAGGCATGTTTACCTGTCCGATTTTTGCATTTCCCAACTAGATATAAATTAAATTTTTAGTTTTAGGAATTTTCAAATTTTTCGGAAACCGTCTTCCGGGTCAAAAATGCGTTCTGCCTCCATTTTAGGCTTCGGCGGAACAGACGGAACCCTCTCCAGGGTTCCGCCAGTACTATACCTGGGTAACCAGGTTTTCACCACGCGGATTCCACGGCACCCTCGCAAGGGTTCCGCTGGTACTCCCCGAGGGTTCCGCCACTCGCCCAGATTTTTCCAACCATTTTTCAGATTTTTACAAAACCACATCCCATCCAATACACCTTTTAGGATAGAAAACAATTGCTTGTTAGCTTAGAATCTCCTTAGGAGCATTGTTAGGAGCTAAAAATTCTACAAACCCTTCTCCCACCAAAATTCAAATCATTCCCTAACCACCTCAAGGAACCCTCAGCTATAATGGAAGGAACCCTTCTAAAGGTTCCTTGAGAGCTGAACTTTGTAAACCACAATCATCATGGAAGCCTAGTTAGCATTTAAGTGCAAAACTATGNCAACCACAACACATCCAATTCACCTTTTAGGATAGAAAACAATTGCTTCTTAGTTCAAAATATGCTTAGGAGCATTCATAAGTTCTAAAAATTCTACAAACCCTTTTCCCGCCAAAATTCAAATCACTCCCTAACCACCTCAAGGAACCCTCAGCTATAATGGAAGGAACCCTTCTAAAGGTTCCTTGAGAGCTGAACTTTGTAAACATCAAACCATCATGGAAGCCTAGTTAGCATTTAAGTGCAAAACTATGTCTTCTTCCTTTCTTTCATTGGATTGACTTCCAAAAACACTTGAGAACCTTACTTAACTCATCAAATCATTACAAACCTCCATTTTTGAATGGATAATCATTTAATCCAAACACCCCTTCCAACATATCATCCATCCTATAAATTCAAACATCATCACACAACCTCAAATCACAACTTCACCAACTTAAATCCTTACCTTGATCATCCAAAAACACTACCTCAACCATGACTAAGTCACCTTTCAACTCACAACCTTCAAGACCTATTCGAAGAACCGCTCGAATTAGTGTCAAACCAATTTGCTCACATCAAACCATCACCCTAAGCTCCTCATCCTCGGATGAATTCTCATCACCAATCAAGAATGAGCACTTCTTGAACCTAGCCACTCCAACTCCTTCACCCTTGGACCCAATTGAGCTCACCACTCCACCACCTACAACATCACCCCTAGACCCAACACCACCAAGTGCTCCAACTCAACCATCCAAAACTCCATCACCATCACTACCACCAAAACTACCATCCATGGAGCTATTTGGATCTCCACCATCATCACCTCACCCATACATCGAGGATCTAAATGATCTTCCACCAAGATCACCCAATCCTTTCCATCCATTTGATCACAATGATCAAATTTCCAATCCCAAACCAAAGCCATTATTTGAGCCCAATGTGCCTTTGGAAAACCACCAACCAACACAATCCAAATCATTACTTTTTCATCCTCTCTTCAAAGACATCCATGGTCCTCTTTATGGAGAACCTCACTTTGAAGAGAATGTTCAACCAATTCCACCACCATCCCAAACCTTCGACTCATTCTTTCCCTCCTATGAGGAGATCGAAAGAATGGTTGAAAACCATCTACATCAAGCAATGGACCTCCAAACAACCTTGCTTGAATCCATCCAAAATCCACCACCACCCGCTCCAACCAACTCTCATCCACATCCTCATCAACCTCATTGCTCACAATGTGAGCACATGATCAAACTTGGTGAAAGCATCAAAACCTTGCTTCACCAATTTCATGATGAAACCCGCTTCACTCTCCAACACATTCTAGAGCGTTTGGATGCTCTCTCCCATCCCAACCATTCCTAGAGCTCACCTTTGGAGGCCGTTTGCCCCAACTTAGGAAGTGTTGGAAGTCACCTACTTATAGAAGTAGGAAGTTGTTTTTCTTTCTTAGTTTATTTTTTACTTTTTGTTTTATTTTAGAAGTAGGAGGGTAACATTCATTTTCTTGTTAGTTGACTTTTGAGAGTCAACATTTTCTTGAAATGAATTCTTCTTACTTGCTTTATGGTTGAACATATATGAGTTATGTTTGTGTTGGATATCTTTTCTCATATTATGTGATGACTAAATATGTTTGTCACCAACTAACATTTTGTTTTGTAGGTTCAAAATCCATGATTCCCTATTGGTACTCCATTTAGGGGGAGTATCGATCAAGGGGGAGCATGCGTTCCGCTACGCTACTCTTCTTTTTGTTTTGACAAAAAGGGGGAGAAACATATCTAAACTTAGGAACTTAATGAAAATAACATTTTCGTTAAAACAAGTTTAAATATAAGCGTTTTTAATGACTTAAAACTAAAACGAGTAATCTACTTAAAAACGAAGTTTATGTTTTGTCATCAACAAAAAGGGGGAGATTGTTAATACAAATATCGCTTAAAAACGTTATTTATATTTTACGATCTTTGCTAAGTTTTGTTAACGACAAAGTATAAACTTTAGTTTTTGGTAAAATACAATTTTAGTTTCAAGTCTTGCATAATCTTTGTTTTGCTACATTTTACTCTTCACATTTTAAATATATAACACAACATTTTCATATTTACTTAAAATATGATATGTCACATCATGGTAATAAAACCTTTGTGTGTTTGACTAACCAAAGTACTTGAATTTAGTTAACACTTAAGTCTTGATGTAACACTACATGGTATGCAAGTAAATGGTTCTTACATGCCTTAATAATGTAGTGTAAATGTGTTGCATAGCTAGCTAGAATGATGAGACTTAAGTTAAGAAGTTAAGTCTTGTATGTCTTGTCACATCTTGTTTAATTATGTATAAACATCTCATCATTAGGTTTTGTGTCATAGCACATTGATGGTGACCTTGTATGTTTGACCTTCTCATGACCTAGCCTACAAGCCATGCATGTGAGAAGAAGTTAAGGTTGATGTGACTTAAGATTGGTTTGGAAGTTACGGTAAGATCAATTGACTGTCAGACCTGGCGGCACCCTCAGGTTACACGGGCGGAACCCTTGGGAGGGTTCCGTGGGTTCCGCCAGGCCAAAGATTTGCTTGCCTATAAATACCAAGCCATTTGCTAGCTTTTACTCTTTATCACTTCTCATTATTTTTTCACACACATTCATATTATCTCTCATCTAACCATTAACCATTTCATTGTTGTTGTGAAGTTTCTTATTGTAGCAAAGAAAGTTCACTAACTCATTTTAGTTTCAAGCTTCCAACAAGAAGTTGCAAGTCTTGATAACTAAAGCATTGTGTAGATTTCTTCAAGTCTATACTTTTCATTCTTTGTGTGTATAGTTGTGATCGGTTAGTATTTGTGCCTTAAAATACAAAGTGTAAAGGGAGTTGTTGTACCCTTGTGAAAGAACTAATCGGGAGTGGTTGTACCCTTGGTAAAGAACTCGACATCTAGCTTAGTGTCGGTAAAATAGTAAGCGACGTGTAAGGTTTTCTCCGCCGGATAAAGGAGCTTGTTGATAGTGCTTGAAACTCTCGAGTTGGATACTCAGGGCGTGGACGTAGGGCAAGGGCAAGTGAGGTCCTTGTAGCCGAACCACGATAAACTATCGTGTTGTGGTTTGATTGTTCTTTCATTATCTTTTGCATATATATTCATATTGTCTTTGATATAACGTCAAATCTAAATCTTATTTACACGAAAGTTTCAATAAGATTTTAACACGTTAATTAACAATAAAAAGAGGTAAACTATTCAACCCCCCTTCTAGTTTTCCACATATTTGATTTGGCAAGAAAGGAATTGTAGAATTTTTAGAAGTGAGTACAGAGATTGGGAAGAGCTTTTTAAAGTGGGATGTGAAACTGTGAAATTAAGGTTGCTTAGTCTTAAAATGAAACCTTCTGCTGCAGTCTATAAAGCTCAGGCTGATTGGGATGTGGCTTTCAAGATCATGACCAATGGAATAGTAAAATCTAGTTAAAGTCAGTATGAATTTGTGAATGCTGGTATAAACTGCAAGTGTATTTGTTGTTCTGCTGATATGGAGTGTTTGGGATAAGTGTATATATACAGATTGCTAATATCTTGGTATATGAGCATTGAAACTTCTCTTATCTGAGTTGTGGAGTTGAGGTAACAATATAGGTTTGAGAGTTTTAATGGCTTGCTCATATGGCCATAAGGTAGTTTCCTGTATAAAAATGAAAGTTTGAGATTTGAGCATATTTGGCTTGGTTGTTGTTACTGCCAAATATTGGGTATAGTGCAAAAGCTTGGAAATGCAGAGATGATTAAGATAATTCTACTATTACATACTTAAAGGTTTTTAACTTGTCATTCAATTTCTGCATTGGAACATTGAATGAGTGTTTTAATTCACTTCAGGGGATGGCTCTGTATTTTGGATTATGAGTAGTCTATAATTGTTTTGTCCCCAATATTACCTAAGTAGGCCTTTGTTAGGTAACTTAAGGGGTGTTTGGGATAGTGCAGTTTGTGGATTATTTGTAAGACATAAAGTGAGTTTCCTCCTGAGT
The DNA here is from genome assembly GCA_014162995.1 of Artemisia annua. Classification (NCBI taxonomy): domain Eukaryota; kingdom Viridiplantae; phylum Streptophyta; class Magnoliopsida; order Asterales; family Asteraceae; genus Artemisia; species Artemisia annua. The sequence continues at coordinate 205,194 of LBNU01029779.1, forward strand.
AGGGTAAAGTGAATTGGTGTGGCAATGTATGAAACTAGGAATTGTGAGGAGTGAAAGATGAGCCTACATGGTCCTAGTTATGCATTGCTAAGGAGGTATGGTTGGTCCTCACTCAAGGTGTGTGTTCCTAACTGTTAGGATCACGTTTTACGTAATCTCTCAAGTCTCGGTCATTTCTACTAAATGTAATAGGTTGCTAGTTTATTTATATTTGTTATGTTATGTATTAAGTTAAGTAAATGTCCAATGGGCCTCCAAAGCCCACGACATGCAACATAGGAAGGGAAGGGAGTGTTGCCCTAGACCTTTCCTATAAATACTAAGCTCATGTAAACATAACAATTGTTGGTTATTTCATTATCTTAAGGAAACTCTTGCACTTTCATCTTTCCTATTGATTTAATCAACCAAACTCTTTTCTCATCTTATTTCTTACAAAATCTATACTTGTGTTTACAATATGGTGACCTAACAAGTGGTATCAATCGCTAGAAGAAGGTGTAAATCTTTGTTTTTGTTTCATTCGATCCATAAAACGTGTTTTTACTCGTTATTTTTCAAAATTTTTGCTACTTTCTTGTTTGTTTCGTGTTTATATCACATCTTTGTCTTTAAACGTGTGCTACGAACTCAAACAATCAACAAAGTCTCAATTTTTTTTCAAAAATCATTCATTCGTACAACTTGTACTAATTTTCGAAAACTTTGAAATTTTTGAAAAGTGGTTCAAGTTTGCAACTTTCTTTAAGATTTCATCATTTTAAGGTTAGTTGTACAATAATCTTGGATTAAAAACGTGTTTTTGGATTGCTTTTTTACAAAAACAAAAATCTACAATTTTTAGCTAATTTTCGAGAACCCAAATTCCACAAACTTTCGAGAACACACATAATCGCTCCATAAGTGTTACTGTTGCTTACTCAGTGCTTTTCTCTCTTGTATAAGAAATAAAACACTTCAACTCGTTGGATATTTTCGTTATTGTATAATCTCGAAAATCTTGACATCTTTTCGAAAAAATTGAAAATTTTCGAGAAAACATAATATTTATCGAGAACTCTCTTTGTTTTCGACAATTTTGTTGTTTTCGAAACCATTTCATAAAATTTTGAGAACTTTGTTAGTTTCACAAGTTTGTGTGATCTTGATAACTTGACTTTTTATCGAGAACCTGTTTTCGAGATCTTTTATCGAGAACATTGACCACTTTCGAGAACTCACGAATTTTTTCGAAATCCACCAACCTTTTCGAGAACACTTGGCCTTGACTGACTTTCGAGATATACAACATACAAAGTTTCGAGAACACATTTGTGAAAGTTTTCGAGAATTGGCATAACACTTATACCTTCTACAAGATCCATTTACACACAAGTCTTTCATCATGTCTCAACTACCGTATTCATACTCTCCATATACACAACATCAAAGCACCGACCCTCATCATGTCTTACTCTTTGGTAATGAAACAAATCCTCCCATGTTGTCACCTGGAACTTACACTGATTTGAAACAACGATTCTTAAAATGGGTTAACGGTCGTCCACAAGCTGATCTTGTTCTGAAATCCATTCTACAAGGACCATATCAAATGAAATTCATTGCTGACTCAACGGGATTCATTCACCTACAAACTAAGGACACTCTGACTGGCTGTGACCTTGCTCAATATGATGCTGATCGACAAGCAGTATGGTTCATAACACTAGGTCTTCCAAATTCCATTTACTCAAAATTGGACTTTGATGTTAGTGCTCATGCAATGTGGAAACGTCTAGAATTCATGCATCAGTCACAACAAGAACTCAGAATGAATCGACTTCTACAATCATGTCTACAGAGAAAGTTCTTGAAAACCATTCTCCCTACTCCACCTGTCACACTTCATGACTATCTGGAATCGCGTCTGACAAATCTTGTGAAGCTTGGAGATGATACTACAAATGAGGGAATGACATCAGCAAAACCTCATGACAGTGCATATTATCTGAAAGCCTATCTCTCGGCTCTTCACAATGAAGCAGGCAACTCCACTCCTGAGAATGATCATAAAGTGCCAAACCACGCCTCTTATGATCCTAACATGGATGACTCAGATGGAACTGATGATATGATACTGATGGCAGAAACACATGAACTCCAGGTAAGTGATTCCGGTCCAATCTATGACACTGATGGTCTGTATCAGGTCATGATCCTAATACATGCCTGATACATGACATTGCTTCTCCTTCCGCTTCTGCATCAGACGAGGAACAAGCTGCTCAATATGATTCTATGTTACCTACTCACGTAATTGATCAAATGTCCACAGTGTTCCTATTTGATGATGATGATGATCAAATAAGCCCAGTTGTTACATTTGATGAAACAATTACGCCTATTGCACATGATAACAATGATCAAATTGAACAACATGAACCTTTGCCTGATCCAGACTCTGAACTGAGAATCATACTTATGACTAGCCAAAATCAGAATATCCAGTGTCAATCACTGAATGCAAAGTTGAAAGAAAAGAATGTGGCTCTAACACGGGAACTTGAGCATTGTAAATCACAACTCAAACATTTTAAAACAAAAGCAGGTCATGAAACAAGCTTAGACATTATCCTTCAAAATAACAATGATTTACAAAAGAAGCTAAGCATGTTAACCGACTCTACTTTATTTCGATACTTTAAATCATTCTCGGAAGAAATTCAATTAATGAAAAATGTTGTTGAACGAAATTCTGAAATAACTGTCGCCAATTTTATTTCCCCTCTCGCGAAGGAAAAAGGTGAAATGTTTCAAACATAATTTTCTCCAATTCTTCAATGTTTGCATTCATATGCTAAGAAATGGGAACATGAACTTCACATGGAAGCTAAAACCATAATCAATGTTTTTCAAGAAACTGAACAAGCAATTTCAAAGCAAAAACGCCGAAATCAATTTTTACAAAAAGAAGCTGATCGACTCTCAGAACATGTTCTTAGTGCTGATATAATATCTGTGGTTATGAATTCTCATTATGAATCTGGTACTCCAATGTTTGTTGATGATCATTGTGATGATATTGAATTGTTGTCTAAACAAATTGAGACATTAAAAGGTGAAAACATGAATCTCCGACAACACAATGATGATGTGCAAAACAAACTTTCAAATGAGATTTTTCAACTCAACAAAAAGCTTGAATGGTGTCAAAACCAAAGTCTTGATTTCGAACTGAAATTGCAAAATCTTAACACTTCTACATCTTTTCAAAATGAAAACGAGGAATTAAAAAGTCAAATTTCAAAATATGAAAAGGAAATTGCAGAATTGCAAGAAGTTACAGACTATTGGCAAAAGAGTCGAGATAACTATATCTATTCAAACAGAAAGCTCGACAGTGAAATTCAAGATAAACAGCACATTATCATTGAGTTGAAAGAGAAAATACGTGAACTTAAAAAAGGCAAATCTGTCAAAACTAAAGTAGTTGCACCCGGAATGTACTCATTAGACATAACCAATGTAGAACAACAAACTCAGAAGTCTAATCTGGATCCTTCCACTTCTACAGGAGTAGTTGCCACTCATAGCGTTAGCAGATCCAAGCGTAAACGTATGAAAAGGAAGAATATAATTTTGCAACGTAGAAGAGAGACACTAGAAGCCTCTGAAGTAGAAGATCACCCTAGGACTTTGAATAAAACTCATCTTACACTAGATTTAGATTCTGATCTGGCCAATTGTAATCCTAATCTTTGTGTAACGAATGATGAACCTTTAAATCCTCTGAATGTTAATGCTTCATGTGTGTTTTGTCGTAATAGTATGTTGTCTGGTGATCATTCTACATGTGTTGCAAACTCTCTTTTATCTCGTTTTAAGAAACGTACATCAGACAGAATATCTAGGCCCACTAATGCTTCAAAATCTGTGCTAGGACTTATGCCTTGTGTAGTTTCTAAGAATGATGTAGTCACCCTAGTAGTTGCGAACAATAATTCTAGGAACATGCTACCACTTAGCGAATTCACTAAGAAGAAGGCAAAATCTAGTTGGAATTGGCAATGTTGGTTACAAAGGACACATAACTTTAAATGGATTCATAAAATTATTAATCTGTGTGCTTCTAACCCAATGGAACCCACAACTTCTTTGGGTTCCACCCTTACCATTGTTCCATCGTCCTCTCCTTTGTGTGACGCAGGTGGTTCAAATTGTTCTCTGGATTGTTGATAGCGGATGGTCCCGACACATGACAGGCAATCTCAAACTGTTAAGAAACTTTGTCTCAAAGTTCATTGGTACTGTCAGATTCGGGAATGATCATTTCGCTGCTATTATGGGGTATGGGGACTATGTCAGTGGGAATATCGAAATTAGTCGTGTTTATTATGTTGAAGGCCTCGGTCACAATCTATTCTCAGTCGGTCAATTTTGTAATGGTGATCTGGAAGTTGCATTTAGGGAGAAAACTTGTTTTGTTCGTGATTTACAAGGAAATGATCTCATGTCATGCACACGTGGAAACAATCTATATACCATTTCAACGTCTGACATGACTGCTTCTTCTCCCATTTGTCTACTTTCAAAGGCTGAATCGACAAAATCCTGGTTATGGCACAAACGCATGTCTCATCTCAACTTCAAAACTATGACTGATCTTGCTCGCCATAAACTAGTTGATGATCTTCCAAGGTTCAGATATGAAAAATATCACTTATGTCCCACTTGTGAACAAGGAAAGAGCAAACGTGCACATCTAAGTTCAAAACCAGAACCTAGTACTAATCATGTCTTCAACTTCTTCATATGGATTTATGTGGACCAATGCGAGTACAAACAATCAATGGGAAACGGTATATTCTTGAGATTGTTGATGACTTCTCCAAATGGACTTGGGGATACTTTCTTCGAAGCAAAGATCAAGCTCCATCAATGATTATCACCTTTCTCACAAAAATTCAGGTTCAACTTCGCAACACAGTCAGAATAGTAAGAACAGATAATGGAATTGAATTCAAGAATCAAACTCTTCGAGATTATTTTGAGAAAGTGGGAATTGTACATCAAACTTCGATTGCACGGACTCCCGAACAGAATGGAGTCGTCGAAAGATGCAACAGAACATTAGTGGAAGCTACATGAACGATGCTCATTAATGCTCAATTACCAGATTATCTTTGGGCAGAAGCCGTCTCAACCGCATGTTACACCCAAAATCGTTTTATGATCAATAAACGTCATAAAGTCACACCATATGAAATTGTTCACCAACGCAAGCCTAACATTCAACACTTTCATGTATTTGGTTCTCTATGCTATCCAAATAATGATCGTGATGATCTTGGTAAACTTAAAGCAAAGGCTGACATCGGTATCTTCATTGGATATTGTGAAAACTCAAAAGGATTTCGAATCTACAACCGTCGTACTAGGGAAATTCAGGAGACTATTCATGCCAATTTCGATGAGCTCACAGAAATGGCTTCTAAGCAAAACAGCTTAGGACCCGCAACCAACCGTCTAAACTTTCCAGATTCTTAAGCTGAACCATTGTCACTAACTCGTAAAGAATTGGAAACATTGTTTTCTCCATTGTTTGATGATTAATTCATTTGAGACACGTGCACCAGATGTATACACCGGTTACTACACCTACAAACGTAGCACCCGATGCACCCCCAATTGAATCACCAACAATAGACGAACAAACCGCTTCCAACATAGAAAACCCAACTGAAGATCCGAATCAACCACAAGTACCCGCACCTACAAATTATGATCCAAATCCGTTCTTCAATCCGTTTGCTCCAACTCCAAACCTTTCTGATATTGCTGAGTCGTCAACATGCAACTTGGAACCAACTAATATACATCAGTTTCATAACCCTCACCCTTCAACACATCATGGGACTCGTGATCATCCAATCGTCAATATTATTGGTCATCCAACAGCTCCAGTAATGACTAGACAGAAACTTCACTCCGATGCCGAACATTGTATTTATGCTCTAACCGTTTGTCAAGAAGAACCTAAAAACATTAAACAAGCTCTCACTTACGACAACTGGATTGAGCCAATGTAAGAGGAGCTCAACCAATTCAAACGCCTTGAAGTTTGGGAATTAGTTGAATGTCCGGATGGAGTTTATGTCATTGGGCTAAAATGGATTTGGAAAAACAAGCTGGATGCAGAAGGAACGGTAATTCGTACCAAATCACGATTGGTAGCTAAAGGATACACTCGGGAGGAAGGAATTGACTTTGAGGAATCTTTCACGCCCGTGGCTAGACTTGAAGTTGTTCGAATATTCTTGGCATATGCTACTCACAAAAAGATGGTCGTTTATCAAATGGACGTGAAAACGGCATTTCTAAACAGTCAACTACGTGAGGAGGTATACGTTAGTCAGCCAGAGGGATTTGTCGACCCAGAGCACCCGAATCATGTCTACAGACTTAAGAAGGCTCTCTATGGTCTCAAACAAGCCCCCAGGGCGCGGTATGATAAACTTACTGCTTTCTTGCTCGCTAATTCTTTGACTAAAGGTTTATTAGATCCAACTTTGTTTATCCAAAAACACGGGGAAGATGTTTTAATTGTGCAAATATATGTCGATGACATTATTTTTGGTTCTACTAATAAAAATTACTCAAACGCTTTTGCCAGATTAATGAAACAAAATTTTGAAATGTTAATGATGGGTGAACTTACGTTTTTCTTAGGACTACAAGTTCATCAGTCACCCCGTGGTATTTTCCTTAATCAGTCCAAATACGCTCTTGAGATAATTAAGAAACATGGTATGACCAGTTGTGATACTTACAATACCCCTATGGCCAACACAACCTCAAGTTAGGTGCGGATCCAAATGGAAAACCAGTTGACCCCACAAAATACCGAAGTATTATTGGGTCACTTATGTATCTCACCGCTAGTAGACCGGATATTGTATTTGCTATCTTTATGTGCTCTCGCTATCAGTCCAGTCCTACTGAATGTCACCTGAATGAAGCTAAGAGAATCCTTCGATACGTAAAGGGAACCATTAACTTGGGGATCTGGTATCCGAAGGATTCCGGTTTTGAACTAATAGCTTTTTCAGACGCTGATCATGTTGGGTGTATGGATACACGCAAAAGTACTTCTGGTGGTTTGCAATTTCTTGGAGATAAACTCGTGTCTTGGCAATCAAAGAAGCAGGATTGCACTTCACTATCGTCAACAGAAGCTGAATATGTAGCCACGTCGGCCTGTTATGCACAAGTTATTTGGATGCGTACACAACTAATGGACTAAGGTTACTTATTCAACAAAATTCCGATGTACTATGACTCGAAAAGTGCGATAGCAATCTCATGCAACACGGTTCTGCATTCAAATTCTAAGCACATTGATCTTCGTTATCACTTCATCAAGGAACATGTTAAAAAGGGTACAATTGAGTTATATTTTGTGGGTACTAAATACCAACTGGCAGATTTGTTCACGAAACCTTTACCTCCCACAAGGTTTGTTGAACTAGTCCACCGGATTGGTATGCGGTGTTTGACTCCAGATGATTTAAAATCTTTTCTTGAAATCAATTAACTGAGTCAAATACCAAACCTATTTTTGTAAATATTTATCAAAAACAAAAAGACAAAATCAAAAAATCTTAAAAAAGACCAAAAAGATTTTACATTTTTATCTTACGTTTTATTTTTCTCTTGTTTTTCAAATGAAAGTACACTACCTCGATCAACACTTCGGTTTATCAAAAATTTCTCAATTTTCTCACCAAGTGTTGAAGGGGAGAAAATGTTCTTCAAAATTTAAAAAGCTTGTTCAAACATGTGTACTTGCATATTTCAAAAACATTATGTTGTCTATAATAATGGTGGAACTTCACGGGTTTTCCCTCGTTACGTTAAATTTAACACTTCATTAATTTCCTTTAGCCTAGAATGTTTTTATTATTAACGGTCGTTACCTCATAACGTTAAATATCAAAGTTAAGGAGTTAGAAAAGGATGATATGTAGTTAAGGGACCAATTTTGCCAAAATGTCAAAGTTTTCAAAATTATAACCCAAAACACCCCCCCTGTTTTTTTTTATCATTTCAACAAAAACAAAACCAAACACTCTCTTATATCATCAAACGGCCTCAAATCAAAATGTAAATCCGTGCGTAAATTCTTCAAACTGTAAGTATTTTTGTGATCTTTGGCCTAATCTAAGACATGGTTTTCAAACAATTTAGTTTTTAATGGCTAAATTTATCACAATTCCGTTTTCTAGAACTAGGGTTTGCGTTAATGTTGTTTATGATCCATACATGTGTTTGTTGTTGTTTAATTATAGGGTTTTTGCTCCTAGATATGTGCTAATGATGTAACAAACAAACAAATAATCATAACAAAAACCATGTTTGATCTGATTTCGATATTAGGGTTCTTATACGATTTGGGTATTCATGATTGAGTGTTGTTTTGTTTGATTTTATTAGTTGGGTATTTTTGTTTGAGTGTTAGTATCATGTTCTTGCTCGTTAATTGTTCCATATATCACGTATCCATGATCTAGATAATTAGGGTTTATGGTCGAATTGGGTTTTTTCATGATTGTGTTCTTGAGTTCAATTAAGTGTTTAGTATGTGTTTCTATGAGTGCTAATTGATGTATTTCATTGATCTTACTACATGATTACTCGAATTCCATGATCTAGATAATTTGGGGATTTGATTATTTTCGAAAACTGGTAAATGTGCATACAATATGCTCTAACTGCTGTTTCACACACATTTCATCAGGTATTCATCAACTCATCAAGGGATCAAATCTTTACAAGAACATTATACAATGGCTGAACACACTGAATCTGTCCTCGAACAAACTCTACCACTACTCACACTCGGAGAGGTTGTCCCTGCAAACTACAACATCACCATTGGCCAAAACAATCCACGTATTGACTTCAACAAACTTCGAATTCCCGAAGATACTTGCAAGATTGTTAAAGACATTCTACTGGCTCATCCCTGCAAACCAATGCTTACAAAGTCAACATCAGTTCCAATCTTCTATATTCATCAGTTCTGGCATACAGCTCAAGCCAACTTGGATGATGAATCCTTCACTGTCAAGCTGGATCGTCAGGAATACACCGTGGACCTAGATATTCTACGAACCGTTCTCATGCTTCCCACACCAGAAGAGTTTCATCATATGCTAACCGAACTTGAAATCCTGGATTATCTTATTGATCTAGGATACGATGTTCAAGATGATCTACCACTCATCAGATTATCAAGATTCAACGTCAAATATCTACCACAACCATGGAGAACATTCTACATGCTGATAGTTAGATCAATTGCCGAAAGAAAGACTGGTCACGAACATCCATGACTGGAGCACCTGTGATACGACCTGGTTAGGGTTGTATCGGGATAAGGCACCACTTTTAGCGTGTGTGAGCTCCTTAAAAAAATAGAGAAAAGAACTAGAGAATTATTGATCTTAAACTTTAATTGATTGATTATAATAAATGCTTACCAGAGTATTTATAAGACAAAGTAAACCCTAAGACCTAAATAAGCCATGGGCTCGGCCCAGGCGTATCATTCCCCACTCCTTCAAAACCACCTTGCCCTCAAGGTGTTGTCTTAAAACATTCTTAATCGACTTTCCTAAATAAACATGAAAACAATCCTAAACAAAGACACGTAAATATAGATAGATTATATGACATAATCTTTATGCCATACGTTTTGACTTCTTGAGTCGTTGGGCAGTCCGTCCTCATGCAATATTAGTGTAATCCGGGATCCCATAATTTTCTTTGAATTGCAGCTTTTGTCTTTTTCTTCTTTCGTATTCCTTTGCCTTGGACATAACACAATATTAATACCATTCTTCCGTCTTCCGCTACCCATACCATAACACTCCCCACTCCTTCAAAAATCACCTTGCCCTCAAGGTGATACGAAGAATATGCAGATTGAGAGTTCGCTAATTCCTCGCTTAAGATCAAATTTATTTCGTCGTCCAAACGACTATCAAATTCATCACCTCCTTCCTTAAGTGTAGATATCACTCTATTAAACTCATCCTCGCCAACCTTAAGCGCTTCGCCACCACTCACAACCTCTTCAATTACAATATACTCATCAGTATTTAATGACCCTTCAGCCTTAGGTGAAGCAAATATATCCTCTAATGGTAGAATGACATCTATTTTCTTTTCAACGATGTGCTCTTTCTCTTCCTTTGCAATTGTCTCAAAACCAACCTCGGTGATACGAGCTTTGAAGAAGTCTTCTCCCAAAGTTAAAGGATTGGACCTCAAAAATTCCCAAATATCTAGGTTTGTGAAGCGTGTTTCCGCCGCACGGGTCAATGAAAAAGCTTCGTTTAGAGTTTGGGATTTGACCGTAAGAGTAAACATTGTAGATCCAGTTTAAGTCCAGAGATATAACACGATGTAAGTAAAGATTCAGAGATCCCTATTACTCGATTTGCAAGTACCACAAACTCACTCTCATATTCGGCTACCGTGCCCATTTGCAAGAGCTTAGAGAGTGCGTATTCCGCGTCCTGATCGTTGCCGCCTAATGCCATGAATAACACTCAAGCGATTAATAACTCAAAAAAAAAATCCGATGAATAGTACCCGCGATGAACAGTACTCCGATGAACAGTATTTTTTTTTTATATTTTTTTTAAAATTGGAACCCTAATAAAAAACCCTCTCAACGATAGCTCTCAATGAAAGCACCAATTGATACGACCTGGTTAGGGTTGTATCGGGATAAGGCACCACTTTTAGCGTGTGCGAGCTCCTTAAGAAAATAGAGAAAAGAACTAGAGAATTATTGATCTTAAACTTTGATTGATTGATTATAATAAACGCTTACCAGAGTATTTATAAGACAAAGTAAACCCTAAGACCTAAATAAGCCATGGGCTCGGCCCAGGCGTATCAACCTGCAAGTATTTTGGGGGATGATGAGCATGAAACCTATCAACTTCGCAAGTTCCGTAATGAGCGACATAATCCATCACATTCAAATCGATCATGAAAGGAGTGTGATTCCGTTCGTGAGGTTCACAAAGATGATCATTGAACACTTCTGTGAGAAAACACCCGATTACATCAAGAGAATGCTTAATCCCACAGAACCCAAAGACATCTACAACCAAGACTACTGTATCTCTTTTGTCAAAACCATCAAGTTTGTTACAATGACCAAGGGAATGAGAATTCCAGATTACTTTCTGGATGAAAGGATTCTAAAGACTCAAAACTTCAAAATCTACGACAAAGCCTGTCAAGCTGGGAAAGTCGGTTACACTGGTGAAGAAGAACCAGCTACCACAGTTCAAACTCGTAGCAGAAGAGGTGGCAAGACGGGAAGCTCCAGCAGTCTAACAACCTCACAACAACCTAAGTCTACACCAAAACCTGCTACCAGATAAAGAAAGAAGGTCACACCAAATCCAATCATCCAAGATGAATCAACGTCTTCATCTTCCGAAACAGAATCTGAATTTGGGTCTGAGTCAGATGATGAGGAAGATTTTGACGAAGAACAAAAGCAGGAGATGATAAAGAGGAGTTTCCTGGACTTGAACTGGCAAAGCAAATAAGCAAGGAAACTCTTCACAAGGAACAAAGGAAATTAAAGGTATAGGGATCACCATCAATGAACCCAGTGGTGATATTCATGATGAAGAAGGAGTAGATGAACCAGTTGATGAACCACTAGTCGACAAACGTAAAATGAAGAGCATTATTGTCGATCCTAAAGCAGAAGATAAGCAACATCTGAGAGAACTGAAAGAAGCTACACTCCTCAGTCTGCATCAACCCTAGCCTCATCAACAACTGCTTGATCTACAGGCACAAGAGGGTGGGTCAAGCAGCACATTAGTTCCTCCTTCCACAACTTTGACTCAGACTAAAACTGAACAACGAGATCTAGAAGGGAATGTCATAATTAAAGAAGCCACAGAGGAAGATGTTGCAGACTTACAAATGGAGAAAGAGCCTTCTGAGTTCATTACACCAGAGTTCATTGCTCAGGTACGTAGGGAATAAGAACTTAAGAAGAAAGCAAGTGAGGAGACAGAAAGATTACTTCGTGATGATGAACAAGACGAAGAATTCTTTGACACCGACCAACTCATCAACACACCTCCTCATTCATCTTCAAAGGATCCACCAATTCCCAAATGCACACCTCCAAAGGATCCTTCTCCTCTTCCATCCGAACCTGAACATGAGTCATCTTCAACATCATCATCACACCACTCATCTCCACCACCACCAAAGATAACATCCAAAGGAAAATCAATCAAGAAGAAGAAGGGAAGCTCATCTACTGTCACAGCATCACAAAAGATCAAGCAAGTTGTTGCTATGGCTAGGAAAAAGAAGAAGGACACACAAGCACATGATGGAGATCTGAAAGTCCAAGTTCAAAAGCTAGCAAAACAGGTTACAACATTGACTACTCAAGTCAAGGATCTCAAAGAATTGACTGCGCTGGTTGAAAAGCTCCTGCAAGCTGATATGAGTGGCATGATTAAGTCGTACACTGAAGAATACCTCACCGACAATCTTGCTGCAATTGCCAATCCAGCTGTGTCTAAACTTCTTGAGCCTGTTCGAACAGAGTTGAGTACCAGGATCAAGCACAACATTGAATAAATGCTTCAGTCAACACCTTTCTATATCCGCACCAACAGGGCTGCACCTGCACCTACTGACCTTACAACTGAGCAACTACAAGCCTTGTTAGCTGCAAAACTCAGAGATAAAGAGGATAAGACTCCTGAAGAATCAACGATGTTTGAGGCACTACAAACCATTGCCTCTAAAGAATCGTGCAAGGAAGCAGCTGGAAAACACAAACGACCAAGGAAAGATGATGATCCTGATGCCGATCCCAAAAGCAAGAAATCAAAGATGTGGAAAACTAGAAGGGGGGTTGAATAGTTTACCGCTTTTTACGTTAATTATCTTTTACAAATTACTCTTTTTAGTTAAAGATATACTTGACCTTTTGCTTAATTATATGAATGGAAGTTCTTTGAAGACTCAAGATAATATATAACCACAACACAATATATATATATAAGTAAAGCATGAAAGTAAAGAGATAGAACGATCAAACCACAACACGATTGTTTATCGTGGTTCGGCTACAAGGACCTCACTTGTCCTTGCCCTACGTCCACGCCCCGAGTGTCCAACTCGAGAGTTTCAAGCACTATTAACAAACTCCTTCT
>LBNU01029779.1:218459-261896 GCA_014162995.1 Artemisia annua
TGTACCTACACAAGGCTAGATGTCGAGTTCTTTACCAACCTGGCGTACAACCATCCCGTTATTCGTTACAAGGGTACAACAACTCCCATTACACTAGTATTTTTGAGCCCTGAAACAATACTAACCGATCACTTGACTCAATACATATCATAGTCATAAACTACCAAAGCTTTACTAGGACAAGTTTAACAAGTCTTCCAATGCTTCTGTGAACTTAACTTCTGTTCATTGATCTTGTCCCGAACTTCTTGGCCGGTTACATAAGATAACACACAAGTCAAAATGTTTCTGGGTAGTTGAGAGGATATGTGGATCTATTTGGCTCAAGCTGATTAAGGAATTTTCTTTGCAAGTTGAGAAAACCATACACCAAAAAAAAATAAAATTAAAATAAAAATAAAAATACCTAAACAAACCATCCCTAAAAACCCCAAAGAAAAGCGAAACCATTCACAAGGTCGCTCCCCCGTGCAACTCCAGGCGTTCCGCCAGGCTCTGCGCAAATCCAACTTGTCACACAAATTAAAATCCCTACAACTTGTCAAGTCACATCACATAGGCATTCATTACCTCAATAAAGGGCAGGTTCTTCCATGCAATGTAAATGCCCAAAGAAGTCAAACACACTAATGCAAATAACACCATGTATATTAATAAGATGTACAGACACAAAATATTCAAAGAGTCAAGACTAAAGCCTACACAAATGTCATGCTCAATCATACATGCTACTCTATACTTAACTTAAAGCTCATGCAAGTCAAACACACAATCTAACTATTGGATGATGCCATGAACTATTACACACATGATGTGAGGCGAACTAAGCATATTCAAAGCACGCAAAGACTCTATGCACACAATGTTCACATTAATCACTTCATGTAGCTAAAAATAACTAAAGCCTTATGATAAGTAACACAACAACTCTTCACCTTAATGCCATAAAACAAACTAGTAATGAGCCATGATGCTGACTAATACAAACTAAAGACATGTTAGCGATGGAACATTTATGTGCAATCCTATTGTAATCCATTGTCAAGTTAAGCAAACATTAATACTTACTAGTGTCAAGCTAAACATGTATGACTAGTGGATACATGAGGATGGGGCTGTGTCATCACATCAACTTTAAAGGCTAGACGTTCATCCCTTAACACATACACATCAAGACATTCAATACTCTTTGATGTGACAATACTTATTAAAAGACTAAGTCACATTCAATTTCTATCCATGGATTCATGCTCAAGATTAAACAATAAAAGTATTATCATGGAATGAATATTTCTAAAGCTTTCATTTAAGTACAATAGTTTTTAAAACAAAGTTCATGCTTTAAATAGAAATGCCAAGGCTTATATACTAGACTTGAAACTAAAGCTGCATTTTATTACAAGTAAAGTTTGTTATCTTGTCATTAACAAAACTTAGCAAAGATCGTTAAAATATAAATAACGTTTTTAGGCGATATTTGTATTAACAATCTCCCCCTTTTGTTGATGACAAAACTTAAACTTTATTTGTAAGTAAAACATAAGTTCTAGTATTAAGTCTTATAAAGTTTTATATAAACTTATTTTGACGCAAAATACCACATAGCATGCAAAGGCAAATTGCGCAAATATGCAAGTAATGCAATCAAGTTTATATACTTTCTCCCCCTTTTTGTCGAAACAAAAAGAAGAGTCGCGTAGCGGAACACATGCTCCCCCTTGATCGATACTTCCCCTAAATGGAGTACCAAGAGGGAATCATGGATTTTGAACCTACAAACAAAGAAGGTTAGTTTCCGCAACATATTTATAGGAAGACATGCTTTGAGATTATGCAATCTCTCATGCTCCCCCTTGCTAGGGTACCAACGTATATGATTCAAGAATATGAATGCTACAAAAGATAAAGGTTAGTGTACAATATACTAAAGAAGTATTGCGTAGCGGATAATATTTCATTTCATGTAAAATGAGTTATAATAACAACTCAAGAAATGAAAAACACATAACCTACTTTCAAAAACAAAAGACAAGAACTAAAAGAAACATAAAATGTAAAATCCTACATCTTTTAAAAGGAAATCGACACTTTCCTTAATGAGAAACATTACCCAAACGCAACCATGGGGTTGTTTGGATGAAAAGATGGATTTTGGATTGTTTGGGTGATATTTTATTGATGTTGGAGAGTCTAGGCTCTAAGTCGATGAGACATTGTCTCAAGATGCTCCAAAATGTGGTTTAGAATAAACCTCATTTCGTTGTTTAGCTCATGAATGTCGTCACGACATCTTTCACTAATACGAGCGGTTCGTTCACAACTTCCGCAATCATGGCGGGGAAAGTGCGATGGAAGAGTTGTTTGAGTTGTTGGTGGTGGATTGCTTGAACTTGAAGGAGCAAATTGGGATGTGATGTTCCCTCCTTCAAAGGTAGATTGAAAAATCATGAGATGATCAATTTGTGACTCAACCATGCTTTTCAAGGATTTAAGGTGGCTTAAGTGGGTCTTAAGTTCTTCTTTGATGGTCGGAGATGTGTTCCACAAAGAAGCTTCTATCTTCTTGTATAAAGAAAATAGGGAATCAAAGTGTTGGGTAGGCTCATGTTGTGGTGGTTCTTGTGAGAGATAGTGGCGGAAGCTTGAATCTCCTTTTGGGTTGTTGAAGTTTTTGAAAACGGGATGGAAGACAAAGGAGGGTTGACATATGTGACCTTGATCTTGTGGAAAGATTGAAGGTCTAGCATAGCGAAATGCCAAATTTTCAACCATGGATGGATGATGAGGTTTGTTTTGGGTTTCCATTTCACGCACATTGTCATAGAATGGCAATTGTGGAGGATTAGATGACCTAGGGGGTAGATCTTCTAAGGCTTCCATGTGTGGAGATGGTGATAGCGGATTGGAATTAAGGAGTTCCATAAAGGTTTGTTGTGGTGATGGAGATGATGAAGGATAATATCCTTGTATAGTTGGTGATGTTGGTGGTGTATGGAAAAGTTCCATAGGAGTAAAGGACACATCATTTGCCGGTAAGGAGGTTTGAGGGCTATGATTTGGAGATGGTGGTGAGGTGGTAAGATTTAGCAAATCTTGAAGAGTTGGGGTGATGTTATCACATGTTTCCATGGATGGTGTTGAGTTAAGGATGTTGAGGTAGTCTTGAATTGGTGGTGAAATGTCGAGTGACGAGTCACTTGATGAGGATGGGCTTGATTTTGTGGTTTTGTTGAAGCAACAAGAATTGACACTTAGCTTATTGTTCGTTCTTGAAGTTTCGGAAGAGGAGTTGGATTTAGTCATCTTGATTCTTTGGTAAACACTTACTCTCAAGAATGAAGAAGACAATGTTGTGGGTGTGAGTTTAGAGGTTTCAATGGTGATCAAACTTATAGGAGTTTGGTTTTTTGAAAAGAAGAATTTTGGTTAAATGGTTAACCATAGAAATTTTGAGGTTTCTCATGATGATGATGAGTTATGGATGTTGTTATTTCAAGGAAGGCTAATCCAATGTAGATGGTGGAGTGTTAGATTAACTTATGCACTCAATGCAAAGTAATCATGGGAAGATTTGATGTTCTTGGTTCAAGGATCCTTTAGAAGGGTTCCTTAGGTATACAAGGTTCGAATTGAAGTTTTGGCGGGAAATTGTTTTTGGTTTGTTAAGGTTTAATGAATGACTTTTTGTGGTGATTGATGGTTTGGAAGGATGTTTCTCACTAAACAAAGTGTTTTTGTGTTTTATGATTTGTGAAATTAAGAAAAATAAACAACAATTTTGCAGGTTTTCTGGCGGAACCCACAAAATACAAGGGCGGAACCCAAATGAGGGTGCCGCCATATCCGTGGGATGTAAGACTGGTTTACCCAGAAAATACACTGGCGGAACCTTCACCAGGGTTCCGTCAGTTCCGCCAAGCCTGAAAAAGTAGGCAGTCCACCTTTTTGACCCGGAACACGTTTTCCAAATTTTCCGAAAACTCTTAAAAATGAAAATATAATTTAAGGCGGGTTAGGAAATGTAAAATTTGAACATGCAAACATTCATTTCATAGGACTTTGGTCGGGGGCTAGCGAACACTTCTATAATAATCATACCAAACACAATCCAAACACAAGCATAACAATTACCATTCAATAATATCAATCATTCATAACAAAATATCGCAAGATAAATAGTAATGGTAGCAAAAGACACATAATCAACCAATAGAAACACATAGTTTAACGTTCAAAATGCCCAAAGTAACCTTGTACCAAACACTCTTTAACTTAACCCACTACATCTTGTCCATCTTCTTCTTCATCTTCCCGAGGCACCTTGCCATGCACTTCATCATACCCTTTGTTTGCTTGAATTCTTCGGATGCATTGGGAATGATAGGAAGTTGATTGTGATATTCGAGAGGATCGACCTTGGAGTTTGGAAGAGAGTTATCTTCACTCATGTCGGATGATGATGGTGATGGAGTAGGAGACCGAGTTCGTTTCACCTTTTTCTTGAAGACCCTATTTGCACTAAGAGGGACCATTATATGTGGAACAAGGTCGTAGCTTAGACTAACACCCAAATTGTTTGAAGGAATGGGTGAGATGGCTCTAAATAGGCGAGTGAGGAGCATTCCATAAGGAAGAGCGGTGGTTCCTACTAATGGTATGTCGGCCATCCTCTTGGCTATGTAGTAGGTGAGGTTAAAGGGTTGTCCCGTGGATAGGCTATAGATCATGTAACAAAGACTAGCGTTTATATGATCTCTATTTCCTATGGAGCATATCACGTTTGCTCTTAGAATGCTTTCCCACTTCTTAAAACGCGGCCTAAGCTCATTTAACTCCATTCCATATGGATCCTTATCTACTTCAACACCTGCTCGATTTACCCTAGTGGTGGAGATCCTATCAAAGAGGTGTTCACGAATAATGTCCTTGTTTACAAGAGGAGTGTTGTAAGGGTGATAGCGTGTTATCGAGTCAAGGATTGAAAGAGGCCACTTATCCGTGTAGAGACAAGCACCTTGGTTTGGGATGTTGAAGATGAGAGCTAGGTCTTTTAGATCCACATAATGTGGTGTTTGGTTTGTCGAAAAGTTTAGTGATATCTCACCATAGTCATTTTCGAGAAGCTTCACCGAGGCATAGAATTCTAGAACAAACCTAGGGCAAATTGGTTCATCAATGTCAAGTAAACTATCAAAGTCGATGGCCTCAAAGATTTGACGGATATTGGTTTCTTCTAGGTAGGACGGGTCGATGGTTCTTCCCTCATGAACATATCGGTTTTCTAGTGCCATAAAGGTTTCTACTTGGCGTTTGGTGAGGCCTACGGTCCTATGGTGTTTGGGTAGGTATTTTAGGGTTTCCTTATGATCGAGTTGGTTTGCGGGAGGCATAATGGCTCCTATAAAACACAAAATTACATGTTAATGACATTTTAACGATGTTGATGATCTAAAATGTCCCTATATGCAAACAATGTGGAGACATGGTTATCTTGACTCATTTTGAAGTTCAAATTGTTTAGTAATGCAAGTTTTGTTTTAATACAAAAGATAACCCAAACGCCCCTAGTTTGATTTTGCTTCATTTGAATGTACTCGAAAATACATATTGGTTATGTATTTTCTTTAGCATTCAAGAGACCCATATGCAAGTGATGTTTCAATGACGTTTTTCATTTGTCTTAACAATGCATTAGGTGTGTTTGGCTATGTAGTTTTGAAAAGAAATGCATTGGGTGTGTTTGGCAAAAACATGATTATCTTTATTAAGAATGCAAAACCTAACTTAGTGAAAGATGAAATTAATTTTCGACTTAGGTTTTTATGAATTATCAAGTTTTTGAGTATAAACCCTAAGTGTCTAGTTTATGAATGTAAATGACGAACTTCAATTAAACCAAAATGTAATAATGTAGAGAATACTTACAAGCTTGATTGATTGAATAGAGATTGAAAAGAAGTCCTAGGTTTGATGAAGTTGTGTGTGTTTTGAAAGGTGGTGGCTGCTATTGTGATGTTGAGTTTTGAGTTTTGGATGTTTGGTTTAAGAATTTGAAATGACACTTGCTGCAGCATCGGCGGATACGGCGGAACCAAATAATGGGTTCCGCCCGTTATGTCGTAAGGTTCCGCCGATTTGGTAAGAAAACTAAATGATTTGTGATCATGCTCTAAAGTTTGAAGCTACGGTTTTAGTTTTCGTAAGTACTAAGCTTGGTCCTAATTCACAAGGTTCGAAAGGAGTGTTTAAGAGTGAGGCTAACGTGACGAGCGTTATTGGTTAAGATGTTCCTCAATGAACACTTTTTCCAATATTGTGACGACGAATCACACTATGTCGTTAAGAGACCATAGTGGATAGAGTAGACGTTGACGTTGACGCTTCTTTTGACGACATATGGGATTCCGTTGTTTGACACGTGTTTGCTTGATCNCGGTTTTAGTTTTCGTAAGTACTAAGCTTGGTCCTAATTCACAAGGTTCGAAAGGAGTGTTTAAGAGTGAGGCTAACGTGACGAGCGTTATTGGTTAAGATGTTCCTCAATGAACACTTTTTCCAATATTGTGACGACGAATCACACTATGTCGTTAAGAGACCATAGTGGATAGAGTAGACGTTGACGTTGACGCTTCTTTTGACGACATACGGGATTCCGTTGTTTGACACGTGTTTGCTTGATCTTAAGGAGTTTGTTATCGTGCTTTTTCGTCCAATGTCATTAGCGAAGGATTCAAGCCTCTTTGAGAGTCATTTGATAAGAAAGAATAAAATGAACAAGTACAACTTGTGCTTTTTCCTTTATCTTAGTTATCAAAATAATTCTTCTTGCTTAATGTTTTATGGTCTTTGTTCCCGTTCTTTTGGGACACCATAATTCTTGTGTGGTACCATTTGTAACACGAGCACATAGATAAGTGCTAAACATAATGTTGGGTCTAATTGTTATAGCAACAAGTAGTTTTCCGTACATTTCTCTATGTTTAGTTTTACCTACGGATATACTAATCTCATTCTTGGTAGATCATTGACGACTTAACAAATGAGAACAAGAAAGTAACTCGGAATGTCTTAGAGTGATAATCCCTTTCTTTTGAATCTTGCTTTTATTATCAAAAAGACCTTTTTCAAATATTTGCAACGATTAGTCTTTGAATACTCCGTAAGACCTATTTAGTTTCACTACTAGTTTTATTCCAAAAATGATTTTTAATAACTTGTTTGAACACAAGTATGATTCTTGAACTAAGTTTTGTGACTCACGTCAAATTTACTTAATTCGGTGTTTTGATTAAAGATGAGACAATGTTACTTCAAATCTTTATTATTGTTGAACTTTCGACTAAGTTGTCATCTACCAAAGATGGTTTCTTAGAAGGAGGTATTCTTTCGTTAAATGTTGTATTCAACGAATCCTCGACTCTCTAGGTTCTCTTGCTTAAAACACTAAAGATTTTATTAATTTTAAAAAGGTCCAAGAAGTACAACATCAAAAGACTACGTGTCATATTTGATGTGTAGATCTTTAGATACTTTTGACATACTTGTCACCTAAACATCTAAATGTTTACTAATGTGATTATTTTTACTCTTATGTGTTTTATGTGAGATTTTCTCAAAATAGCTTTTGACGTCAAACGTAATTTGAGACATAAAATATAAGGTTTAAAAACATTGTTCATTAAAACATTTATTTTGCAAGATCACAAAAGTGCAAGACAATCTTACTAAGGAAATTCTTAGTTAGTCATCTTGTAAGCAAGTGTTACGAATGATTTACTCAAGAGTTTCTCGTGTTTTATCTCTTGATAGTAAAATAACCGAAGCACCTTATATCTCCTTCTAGTACTAATAACTAAGTATCTATATAGAAGATATTCTATGTAAACACGATTAGCACGTAAGCACATAAAGGATACAAACTAACTAGCAACACATAGTGCAAACAATATCCAAAGGAATGTAAAAGGAATGTGTACCTTTTAGGTTGTAATGCTATATAGCCAAGATGGCAAGCGCAAATCGTAACATCTTTATTTTGATGTCATGCTTTTGATGATTCAATTAAACTCATGTATCCAAAAAGGGTTAGAAGATCATATACAAGCATAAAGTATGAAATTCATAATTCCTTTTACCATGAGTTTCTATCACCATATTTCTTTTGTAAGTTTAACTTGTTGATGGTCCTTTTGAGTTAAATCCTAATCCGGTTTTATCTCCAAAAGACTTTTGACTTTTTAACATTCTTTTAAGAGACTTTGAACTTTCATCAAATTTTGCCAACATCTTTCCTTTTTCATTTTGCTTTTTAATTTCATGTTTGTGATCTAGACAAAGCTTACATTCTAGATCAATTTCAACATTACTCTCGAGTCTAGACATTTTATCTTCTAACAAAATTTCCTTTTCAAAGTCATTCATAAAAACTTTTGAAGACTCATTGTTAAAGATAGTTCTTAGGTTTATGTTACCTAAAAGTTTAGACTCATTTTCAATTTTAGAGAATTCTAAGATAAATGTGTCAAAGCAAAAATGTTTGTTTTCACCATTTACCTTGCTTGTCGTTTCAATGGATTGACAATCACCCACCGGATTATTGTCTTTGTCCACTTCCGTTTCATTCCGTAATCCACAAGCAAGTTCATCAATACACACGTACTCATCTTCACTTGTACCTTCATTCAAAACATTTAAACTAGTAGTACATGTATAATTTTCAAGTAAGTGTCTATCTATTAGTCTTTCTAAGACTACCAATTCATATGTAAGATCAAATTGATCATCTTTGACTTGACATATTTCTTGGTGACGGTTTAGGATATTTTTCCAAATATCATTAGCCGTTTGACATAAAAAGACTTTTTCAAGCTCATTCTTTGGCAAGGCTTTATAAATCATTTTTTTAGCTTTAATGTTTTTATAAAGATTGGGATACCCTTTTTGATTATCAAAACTTGATTTTGTTGGTTTGAAATCACCAATAGAAATGACATGCCAAAGATCTTGATCAATTGATTTTACATAGCTTTCAAAATTACTTTTCCATTCAAGAAAACTTTCTTTTTCAAATAGCGGTAGCTTTTGAATAAATTTCCCTTCTTTGAGATTTTCAAAATCCATGGATCGATCCAAGTTTTAAAATACAATATATTTTAGGGAACTTGAGTAACGTAGCTCTTGATGCCAATTGTGGAAAACTAGAAGGGGGGTTGAATAGTTTACCGCTTTTTACGTTAATTATCTTTTACAAATTACTCTTTTTAGTTAAAGATATACTTGACCTTTTGCTTAATTATATGAATGGAAGTTCTTTGAAGACTCAAGATAATATATAACCACAACACAATATATATATAAGTAAAGCATGAAAGTAAAGAGATAGAACGATCAAACCACAACACGATTGTTTATCGTGGTTCGGCTACAAGGACCTCACTTGTCCTTGCCCTACGTCCACGCCCCGAGTGTCCAACTCGAGAGTTTCAAGCACTATCAACAAACTCCTTCTCGGTGGAGAAACCTTTCACACGTCGCTTACACTTTATCCGGTACTAAGCTAAATACCGAGTTCTAGTTCGAGGTAGAACCAACCTAACGTCGCCTAATTCCTTTTACCGACACAAGGCTAGATGTCGAGTTCTTTACCAAGGGTACAACCACTCCCGATAGTTCTTTTACAAGGGTACAACAACTCCCGACTCACTAAGTATTTTGAGGCCTAAAATACTAACCGATCACTTGACACACTACATACAAAGTATAAACTACCAAAGCTTATACTAAACAAAGTTAACAAGTCTTCCAACTTCTTGTTGAAACTTGTAACCTCTTGATTGACTTTGTGAACTTCTTGCTACAAAAGAGAATCACACAAGTCAAATGTTATTTTGTTAGTTGAGAGAGAAATGTGGAATTTATCTCCTAAAGTGATAAGGATTTTCTTGCAAGTTGACTTCTATTTATACTACATAGAATGTCAGCTCTGGCGGAACTGGCGGAACCTTCACAAGGGTTCCGCCCGTTGAACTCCAGGGTTCCGCCAGGTCTGATGAACTCCATCCTTGCACACAAAGAAAAACCCTACAATACAATGTCAAGTCACATCACATAGGTAGCATTGACTCCATGAAGAGTTCTTCTATGCAACCATCAATGCCAAAGAGAGTCAAACACACAATGCACTTAATCCATGTGTAATGATGAGATGTGACATAAAATCATGACATAAATATATTCAAATGATGGCAAAGACTTAATGAAGATACATGAACTAATTAAACATGATGTGACACAACACATTCAAGTCATGCAAGACTCTACACATACAATGTTATGCTAGCTAATCATAACTAAGTATGAGATAAGTCAAACACACAATTCTTTCCTTAATTGCATATTGACAAGAACTAGTTATGAGCATGATGTGATAGGACAAACTAGATATATGTTAGGATGACATTTAGAGTTCAAGCTATGCAATGTCATTGTTAAGTAAATGCTAACATGAACTCTTTCCTAAGTGTGCAAGCAAGATTACATTTATGTGCAACTCTTTATTAAAGAAGTATAGGCAAGACTATACATAGCACAAGCATACTTGAATGCATGAAGTGACAACTCTAATCAAGTCACTTCCATTTAAGAGCTAGACTTCATCCTAACACATAGCACATGCAAGACTTCAATACTTGATGTGACAACACTTATTAAAAGACCTAAGTCACATCATCTTAGCTATGCATTGATTCATGTCAAGTCAAACATAAAATATATTCATGAATGAATATTTCTAAAGCTTTCATTTAGATAATTATAAAACAAGTTCATGTTTAAATATAAATGCAAAGCTTAGTTATATAAGACTTAGAAACTAAAGTGATGTTTTATTACAAGCTAAAGTTTGTACTTTGTCATTAACAAAACTTAGCAAAGATCGTTAAAATATAAATAACGTTTTTAGGCGATATTTGTATTAACAAAAGACATCGAAAGAACCATCATCTTCTCAAAATCCATTCAAGTCTTCCAAGGCTCCACCAAGCAAATAGCGTGCACTAGCCTCAGGATCCGGTCCAACACAATCAGAAGAACCTCTCATGTTTCAACCAGTTGACACTTAGGAAGAACCCGAATCATCCATTCCACCAAATCACAAATTCCTGAATTTCAAGCTGGACCATCATCAACATCAAAAACCAAAGAGAAAAGGAAGTCCACAAAGTCTAAAAAGAAGAAGAAGACGTCTACACCATTCTCCTGGTTCAATGTAGATGAAGATCCGAAACCTGACTGGTTGACTGAAATGATCAAAGCACAACCTCCACTTGAAGCCGATGAACCACTGCCTGGAAATACTTTGTGGATTACTCAAAGTATCATGACGGGACTTCAAGTTGATAAGTTGACGAAGGCTGAACTGAAAAGGATCAATCGTGAAGCACTTGACTTTCTGAAGAAAAGATCGGGAAATAAAGTTGAACTCGAATACCACATGGAGAACATTGCCTGCGCTTTATCCGGCACGTTCGACTGGCTGAACTCTGAATCCAACATCGACACACAAATGAAAACACCTTACTTCACCGACTGGACAAAACCATTGCCTCTGCTAGGTTTTCTTGAGAAACCTAAGATCCCTTATCGCTATTTCTTCAACAACGATATCTGATATCTTCAACATGCTTAAGAAACCTCCAAAGAACAATATGCATCCTCACTAACGATTTCCGTTCCAGCTGCCAGATACGACTTACCAGAAATTGAAGAGACAACACCGATATTCAGCAAATCAGTTGTAACTTACAACAAGGAAGCTCTGCTCGGTATTCAACATTGGCCAAAGACACAAAAACTCGGTTTCACCCACAGACTACACCTGACATCAAGTGAGAATGTGAAGCATCCGCTTCGCATCGTTGCTATCATGGAGATCTTGGAGGATAGAAGATTCAACTACACTTTCATGTGAGAAATCATCGTCAAGAGACTGGATGAGAAGCAGTACAATTTTTGTGAAGCAGACTTCCCAGATTTGAACCTGCATGGCATCGAAGACATGTATTTGGAAAAGGTTCAAGGAAAAATGCTTAACTTCCTAAAGGAAATACAATACAACTTCATCGCATCTCTACTTCTCTACATCAGACGCTTAATAGTTCAAGAAAGGGTGGAAGATCTTCAGTTGGGCGTCGAAAGTTATCAGAATAAGATCAACCTAACCAAACCACAACTCATATTTCCTGGAATTCAAGGATTATCACAGTATACTCTTGTGCAATAACTATCCTTTGGAATCATCTACCTCAACAAGAAGAATCAGCTTCGCTTAATGAGGTTCGATGAAATTCAGAAGTTTTGTGATGATACACTGCGAAGAGTTCATGAAGAGTTGGCTGAAAGATTGATCAATGAGAAGAAACGGCTACAAAAGGGTGAAGAGACTAGGTGGAAAGCTAATGGACGAAGAATGATGCGAAACTTTGTTCATACAGTTGAAGAGAGGTTGTATCGTCGTGAGCAGATCAGGAGATTGGAAAGCTACATAGGTGTTCGACTTTCATTTCCGGTCTTGACATTCAAACGACCCGATCCTCAGTTCACAGACTTTGATGCCTTGCCTGCTGATGAACCCTAGCTCCCTTGCTTCTGGTACTAAAAATTCAATAATTTCATTATATTTTGATAGATTTGTGATTACTACGGCTTATGCGCACATAATAGTGTACAACCCGCACTTTATACTTAAAGGACACTGTGGTACGCATCAGTGCTACAATCCTCACATAAGGAGCGAAAGCTTCTTACTTTTGAGTAGAATTAACAAACTTTTCATGATTTTTACAATTCTATTCAAAAGACAAGTATTTCACCTCAATAAGTAGTCATTTGTCGACCAAAAACATCATTCTCAAATCTTAAAGTCTTGATTGATTTCTCCCCATAAGACTCAAAAAGACATATTTTAATCAAAAAGTTTACAAAAACAACATTTGATATGCTATTTTTGAGGGGGAGAAGATGAAAAGTGATTAAAATATGATGTCAAAAGTTTTATCTTGTGCAAGCTCGACTCATAATTGACCCACGAATTGACGAAACAACAAAAGTTAGTATTCGAAAGGATTTATCCGAGTAGAAAGTACCGTTTCGAGAAACTCTTTTTAGACGTTTACTTTGACGGGTCTAACTTCATTTTAGGAATGTTAACAACTTCAAGTTAGTTATTAGGGCTAATTATCACCTAAAAACTGATAATGTATCCCTTTAACTAAGCAACGTAAACGTGTCCCTCGTGTATATGTCTATTAAGAGTGGATCAATTCAAAAGTGCCAACTCTTCCCACATATACAAATTTCTGAAAACATTCATGAGCATACGTGGAGGGTAATCTTTCAAAAGAAATCTAAACCCTCAAAGTGTTAACAAAAGGTTTTATACTCATAAACACTTTGAGAGATTTTCAAATGTTTGGTTCAAAGTCATCAATAGGATAGTCATGGAGTTACAAGGTGACTAAGGATAGGAATAACCGTCCTATGATCCGCCAGAACCGGAGGGATCTACCCAAGGACATCACCAATAGTTAGAAATTAGAAGTCCTTAGGTATGATATGAAAAAAGGAGAAAAGAATGAAAGGGGAAAGAAGGAGTTGAAGAATTAAAAAGAAAAGTAAAGAAAAGGGTGAAAACAAATAGCCCTCCATATATTCAACCTTAGGGCAGACACCGGGTTCAATTCGTATGGTACTGGTTGTTGCTAAGGCGACGCCGGTATTGAAGACAAAGTCGTCATGGACCCAGTGACGTAATGCACTAAACCTTTTTAGCCACTTAGGCATCTCTCAAAAGATGTTTGTTTCATTCTCACGGGGAACCATTGTAATCTATCGACCCATCTCTTAGAGATTGTTGATATTGAAAAGGAGGCCCTCTGCTCCATGCCTCCGCATAGGAAACCAAATGTGCACTTATTGAGTCTAGAGCCTCGAGATTACATCAAAGATATCTTAGGAACACATAAAACTTCAACACTAGTGTCTTACATCATTGGACACTAAGTATAAACTATCGAGTCCTATGCAGATCTTAGCAGTATGCCTTTTACGTTTATGAGGGATTTACTTATGTATTTCTCGAATGATTGAACGGAAATCCTGCCAGGGTCAACATCAAACAGCCCTGACAGCAGGTCACTTCGGTGATTCCTTGTGGATTACGCTTAGTGTTTGCGATGGTTTCAAACGGTCTACAGTCGTGGGGTGATCTCCAACGACTCACCTAATCGTGGGTGTACTTATGTATGTCTGTATAAGCCCTCTAGGGGGTATCCGATTAGGAACGGCCTTGGTAAGGATTAGAAGGAGTCTTCACACTATGCTATTGACAATCTTTAATTCCGAACCTGTGAGTACCGGATGTATTATTGCTAACTGTTTCAGTGCAAGTACAACCACCATCTTGAACACCAACTTCCACATGCTTATACTGTCATCTTAACAACTAAGAAAGCTCTCATGAAAGATCGATGCATTGTTAAAGTCAAAGATAGAAAAGACAACGATCTAAAGCTAAGCAACGTTTAAAGAAAGATTCTACGACAACACAAAGAATCTTCATCAATGAAAAGAGAGCTACACACGTATGAAAGTTCCAATGTCAAATATGTATGAGCATGTCGGAAAGACGCAGATCCACTGGAGTCTAAGAGAGTGACGAATGGCAGATTACTACATCACTATCACATCATCAAAGACAAAGAACAAAGAGCGATGAATCATTTTGCTAACGAATTTTTTGAAGACGTCAAAAGCCGTGAAAGCTAAAGTTTAAAGACAAAAGAAAAGACGTCGAGCAACTCTATTAGTCTTCATGACCGATCATTAGGGGGAGATTGTTAGGATCACGTTTTACGTAATCTCTCAAGTCTCGGTCATTTCTACTAAATGTAATAGGTTGCTAGTTTATTTATATTTGTTATGTTATGTATTAAGTTAAGAAATGTCCAATGGGCCTCCAAAGCCCACGACATGCAACATACGAAGGGAAGGGAGTGTTGCCCTAGACCTTTCCTGTAAATACTAAGCTCATATAAACATAACAATTGTTGGTTATTTCATTATCTTAAGGAAACTCTTGCACTTTCATCTTTCATATTGATTTAATCAACCAAACTCTTTTCTCATCTTATTTCTTACAAAATCTATACTTGTGTTTACAATATGGTGTCCTAACACTAACTGTGATGGAAATGCAACACAGTTGGTAGAGCCCTTGACTTGGAGGGGTAAAGGGTTCCCAATGGTGCCTTACTCCACTTCCAATTTGGTCATTGTGGTTTCAGGTTGAATGGCTTTGGTGGGGTGGAGTAGGGAAATGTAGTTGGATGCTATTTTGGTGCTAAAAAGATGAATAAAGCCGCAGGAAAGTTACATACTGGAGGTAGTATGCCTGTATGCAGTTGACTATTATAATGGCTATCTTGGCCTTGTCGTGTCATTTCTTGTTATCTCTGTTGGAAGATAGCATGTAATCATTAGTATTGTTCTGAGATTGTATTTCTTCTTAATAGATGTATAGGCATATCTATATTGTATATCAATATTGTATTATTCTTTGTGAGTAATAATATATGTTCACCTTTGCAGAAAAAGAAGAATAAGAAGAAGAAGAAGGAAGGAAGAAAGAAGAAGAACAAAAAAAAATAAAAAAATAAAAAAAATAAAAAATAAAAAATAAAAAAATCTCGTAACATCAAATATCCATTTAGCTCAATCAAATACATTCAAGTAAAACTGACCCATGAATAACTTAGAAACCATTTTTGATGATAATTAGATAGATTGTACTCAGCCAATCGACTTTACGACAACTCGGGTGGAGTCATGCATGACCCTATTACTACAATTTATTTGAAGACTATTGTATACCCAAACAGAAAATAGGTCCTGATAGTTACACAAATATTCATTCCAGTAAATAAGATTTTGACTTACCTAATAGCTTCCAATTTGACATAAAGTGTGAACTAAGACCTGCATATACCAATTTGACATAACCTAATAGCTTCCTGCAATGTGCATATACCCTTTTTTACTCACAAACTAAGACCAGAAACAGAATTGAATTATTCTCTTAAGATCAAATATCCATTAGCTCAATCAAATACATTCATGGAGTTGACCCATGAATACGTTAGAAACCATTTTGATGATAAATTGATCCATTGTAGTCAACCAAATGACTTTACGACAAGTCATAGAACCATCTTAAATAGGCTTACACAATGTTGAACAAATGTAACTAACGCAGCAGTTTTGAACCATGGACCAATTGGAATAGAAACTTTGGGAGTGCTTTGTTATGGGTTTTAGGGCGTAAAGAATGGTCATGGTAACGATTAATTACCGATGGTTTTTATGTTACTCACTACAAGTGTACAATAGTAAAGAAAAGTAAAGTCGAGAAGTTGCATGAAACAGTAAATATTTTGAATTTAACATCAAACAAGACGATGCATAAAACAATATGCGTATGTTCAAAAGAGAAACTATCTAAGTTGTAAATTGTCATCAACCAAAACCGATAAATATATCTTGTACCAACACACATGCAAGATGAGGGTTTAACAACATAGCTAAATACATAGAAAAACTCTCGGATCGTAAAAAAACAAAAAGTTTGATAATTTCTACCAATTTATAATTCTAACCTGTGGGTTGCTATTAATATAGATTTTGTATATTGGTAGAAGCCAACATGTTAGAATCAGCAACATAGCACTTACATCAAGTTACTTGAACCATATGCACACTTGTGTATAACCTATTAAAAGTTCATCACTTTGACCGATGCGGGATATGAATACAAAACAAGTTTTCAGAAAATCAACGTCTTATTTATGTTAATTACGTCAATACATTGCACTCTTTTTTGTTGACGCCATGAGAAAATTGATACGAGACTCAAAAACAATTATTTAGTGACAATAAACATGGAGTAGTATAGTGATAGAAAAGTTACGCGCATCCGAAAAAATATTCTGATACCATTTACACTTATGAACTACACTAATTAGAGCGTTATACATATTCAAGCTGCCTCAAGAGTGTCAGAATCTATAAAAATATATTGCAAAATATTTTCGTAAGTGTAAGTATCAAAGTTAAGATTGCATGGAACCATGAAGTAAGACAATATAAACACAAATCAATATTGATTAGCTAAATCTTGAGAACTAACAAAGGTTCCATGAAAACCATATGGAACTCTACTAGGTAATTTCACTACACTTGTTTGCTTCATACTTGAAGCATCAACTATAACTAATTCCGACTTATCTCTATCTTCGTCTCTAACATAACTCAATATATACCCTTCATCTTCCTTCTCGCCGTTTCCTACATGAACAAAACACGGTTCACCTCCAAACCGTTCGTTCCCATAGTAAAACTTGGTGACATGTCCTGTCACCAAGTCAACCTTGGCAATACCACTGCATTTTGGCCAAGGTTCAGCTATTGCTAAGTACACATAACGTGTCTTACGTCCAAGTATTTTTTTATTTATTGTCCCTGCATCCAAATTCATCCCCGACACAATAACACGCCGTGTCGACTTGCCCGTTGTCATGTTCAACCGAATTTCGGTTAGTTCACTCCTAAGGGGTGGGTCGTTTTCGTCTTTATTTTCGTTAAAGATTGCATCGGGTGGAGTCATGCATGACCCTATAACTACAATAAGTTTATCACCATTTATATCATCTTCTTCCCATGCATTCCATAAATGGAAACAAAAACAATCGGGCACGTCGATCCATTGGATACTTGACCCGTGTATAGCGGATTTGGATAAAACACCATATCTTGACACCTTATTCGGGTCAAGTACAACGGGTGACTTGCCCCGTACCATTTCGGATAACTTGAACACCACTTGGTGATCAGGAATGATCACGTGACTTTGCGTGATCGCAAAGTCATGAATCATTGTTGGTTGGTCTAGTGAAATAGACACCTCACGTGACTTGTGACCATTTTTCTCAAAACTAAAGAATTTAAGGTAAGGTTTCTTGACAACATCGTAACTCAGCGAAAAAAGTTCACCTGAGACAGGGTCCACTTTAGGATGCGCAATTAACGGACATTTAACTTGTCCATCATAATCAAACCGTCCACGTGTCACAAGATCACCATCATTTTCTATCCTAACACTATAAGGTAAATCATCCTCGGACATCGCTAACAAACGTCCATTAAAATAAACCAAGCCGGCATTAGCCACGCCTATCCCATGAGACGTGTCTAACAAGCCGGCTAAACCTTCGCGTAAAACAACGCTAGACGGGCCAAGCCAAGGTGGCCATGCAGCTCACCTATCGGCTTAGGAAAACAAGCTCGGCCCAATAATACTTCCTGCTCTAGCCGGTTTGTTTTAGTAAACCGGCCAGAGTAGCTGGCTGTATTATTCGGGCCTAACTTAACGGCATGTATCATTCCATCACCATCAAAAAAATGGTGTCCACCTTTTGGCTTAAAATATGGGTTGGCGCCATTTCTTAAGTAGACCCCACTTAACTCGACCGGTATTTCACCAACTACATCTAGCCCATGTCGAACCGGACACTCTTGAACCGGTGCGAAATTTCCCACAAGCTGAACCCCCGGGTCAACCGGTTTAGGTAGCTTATGGTTTTTTTCTAGCTCCATAAGTGACCGTTCGAACATGTCTAGAGCTGAAGCTGCTAGCTTTTGGAGTGGGTTAAGTAACGATGGACTAACGGTGGTTAACTGTGGTAACTTTTTTGTGTCTAGTAACTTTGATGGTGGTGATGATATACTTGTGTTACGTTTTATTTGAATTGTGCATGTAATAGAAGGTGGTCTTTTAACGTGTGATATTGGTTTTGTGGGATAATTTGCTAGGTGTAATGATGCCTCCATGATAAGAAGAAGTTGACAATGGTTAATTAGGAAGTGAGTGAAAAGTGTACAAATGAAATGTGTTACTTGTGAGATATATATAAGCCGTAAAGTTTATGGTAAAAGTGACAAAGTGAGCTAAAGTGATAGCTTTTAAGATTGTCCACCTAGAAAGACTAGGGACACGTGGAATATATACTAGGTTTTTACTTTTCATAGTACTAGGAAGAAAGAGCTCATACCTTCGCGGAGATAAATCCTTGTTGGATCCGATGCACATAACAGTCGGTCCAAGAAATATATAAAAGATTCGAATCTTAAAAAGTTTGGATTTGTTGTTATTGTTTAACAAGAAATATGCTCAATGTTACTTTTAATAATAGGTAGCGGTTTGCTGTATCAAAGTTTGCATGCAGTTAAGAGTTTTGTAATGATTTTGGGAGAACATTTATTTATCAGAATTTAATAGCGGCGAATGATGAGGATTGAACGTTGTAATTTTTAATGTTTGTTTGACAAGTAATAAGTAATTTTATCTATTTTTTAGCCTAATGCTAATGGAATGTTAGTTGCTTAGTTGGTCCCCCAACCGAGTAAGTGACTGAGTCTCCCCTCTTAGCTCAGCCGGATGCAAATGAGCTTTAATCTTTCGGTTGGGTACCCGACCATCACTTTCATTTTATTTGTGTGTTGTTTTTATTTAATTTAATTTCGTGAGGTATGTTTTTTATTGTGGTTGCGGTCGTCTTATTATTTGTTTGTTGTTGGCGTGTAGTCTTTGAGAGAGAAACTGATGTGGCAAGAGGTGACCACAATATTTATGGTTGTCATTACAATTGGCCTTAGAAAGCTTATTTTTCAAAGTTGCATGAAATAGCTTTTAGGAGCGTTGAACTTGTAGAAATTGTTTTACACATTATGGTTACACCTACAGCTATATTATCAAACGTATTGATAAAAAAATATAAAATATAAAATATAAAAATCTGCTATTTCTCACAGCTACCGCTCATTTTTACACTGCTGCTGCTATTTTTGTCAAACACACGTTTCATATACAGTATTATAGTTCTTAGTTTAATACTATTTATGCTTCAAAATAAGTGTTTAACTTTCAAATACAAAAAAAATTAAAAACTCTCCCTAATTGCATTATTTTGAGAAGTGTGAATATCAATTTTGAAACGGGGAATGTATAATTTCTCGTTGGTATATTAAATATCTTATATATCTTGTGATTTTGATCAGTTGGAAAACTCTTAATTCTCCTTTGGATATAGAGCTTGAGAGTTCGCTCCTCACTCCTTGCAAAAAGATCGGAGATCTTCTGGAAGTAGTCTCTCTACCTTCTGATGGGGTACTCCTCCATCCCTCTTGAAAGACGGGATTGGATTAACGTTGATTTGATTTTATGTATATTAGATATCCTATGCTTTTTTCCTAAAATAAAGATTATCAACTTAGTTTGCATTAATCATCATTTCATTAATTACTCCTATAAACAACATAATCTCAACCAGAAAATATTTTGTGCATACATATGATTACAATTTACAAACAAAGATCTTGTGAAAATCTTTGACTGCGTAAAGTATTAGAATATTAGATTGCACAAATCATGTTTGGAAGCTGCTTAGCAACCTGAAATACACCAACTGATTATAAAACTATTGAATCATATCATAATTAATCTAACAAGTACCTTTTAATGATTGATAAGTAGCTAAGTGGAAATATTTACAAATATTTCACGTACAGACGAGACTTGAACATACAACCACTTATATTAGTTGATAGAATCTCATGAGTATTACTGTGCCACAAGCTTTTCGGAATTTCGGTGTATCACAGTGTTTTTTGTAATGCAACTTGGATCGAAGAAGCTAAACTAAATGAAATGTGTGTTTAGATCATCAGCATCATCATACAAAATCCAATCTTTGATTATTTAAACTATATGCTGAAGGCTTATACAGATTTGACTTTATATTTCAACATGAGGTTACCCGATATATAAGTCAAAGTCAAATAAACAAAAATGTTTGCAAATGCGTGCAGATTGGTAGATTTTGGTCCCTCCATGATTTGACTATTTGAGTTCACATAAAAAGCCTACAAAAAGAAAGCACGTACGAAACTATAATTATATATATATGAAATGGATCCACTGAGAGGACAAAATAAAATAAGAAGAATGAGAAATGTTTGTAGCCACACATTTTAAATGAAGAATGAGAATTTCATGAGAGATGCATCTTATTTTGTAGGCGCATCTAAAATGTGCGGCTGTGGTTACTTCTCATTATTCTCATTCTACTTTTATTTCTCATTTGATCTGTACCCTATATATGGGAATGGATCCACTGAGAAGACAAAATAAAATAAGAAGAATGAGAAATGTTTGTAGCCACACATTTTAAATGAAGAATGGGAGATGCATCTTATTTTATAGGTGCATCTAAAATGTACGACTGTGGTTAATTCTCATTTTTCTCATTCTACTTTTATTTCTCATTTGATCTGTAAATAGCCCATCACTTTCATACCAAAAAAGTCCAAAAATAAAATGAATCTCATTGCCTCGAACGAACATCTTAAACAATAAAAAAGCTATATTTCTTCGTATAAAATAATAATAACAGTTAAAGTAGTAAACTTTTTTGGGAAGTCAGAAAAAAATATATACAAAATTCACCATAAACTATACAATAACTTGCAAAAATCGCCCTAGACTTATAACTATTTACAACTTTTTCGTATAACAAACTTTATTTATCAAATACCTAAAATATATCTCGCGATTTCATGAATAAAAAAAATTCCGTTGGAAAGATCTTTCGATGACGAACAAAACGAGCCCAATATTGATATACTTTTGAGCTACGCACGTTTATTTAAAAAATGTAAAGTTTAATGTATATAAAATAAAACAACTTTTATACCACACTATTAACGTATCAAATAAATTTAAAAATTAATTTAAACCACAGGGTAAAAACCGTACACTTTGATAAAAGTTTTAGTTACGTGCCGAATACCTACAAATAAAGTGAGCTCAGTATTGATATGCTTATAACAGATGTACGATTTAAAAAAAAAAAAAAGAATACTCACGCTTAATACGTATATTTATATTTTAAAAAAGTTTCAATATGAACAGTTAACATGCAAAATAACTTTTAAAACTATAATAAATTTTTGTAATAATCTACGCAACTACCCTAAATTTTCAAAAATGATAAAAAAAAATATATATTTTAAAACCTCGGCCACGACATTCAAAACGAACTACCAAAAAGATAAGTCATGCGATACTTTCGACATACGTATGATTTTATAAAAAAAATGTAAAGTTTGATATATATATTAGACTTAGGATCAAATGAGAAACATAATTAAGATGAGAAGAATGAGAATAAATTACAACCACAAATATTATATGCACTCATTAAAAATAGATGCATCTCCTATTATTTCTCTTCACTTATTTGAAATATGTGGCTATAATTTTTACTCACGCTTCTCATTTCATTAATTATTCTCACTAGATCAATACTCATATATATTAACAAATTGTGGAAACTACCATGGACTTTTTGTTATTTACAAATTTTTATATATTCTCATTGAGTATGACCCTATTTAATCGACAAGATATTCGAACGACATACGGGCTGAATCAGAATTGGCGCAAAAAAGACCCGCCGCAACGCGGCGGCCGTCCACACCTTGTTTTTAGTTATTTGAGGATTAAACTATTACGAGTAATTTTTTTTTTCTTTTTAATAAATCTCATAATATTTGATCTTCTACCAGGCATGTCGAAATGCAAAACAAAAAATTTTTGTAACCTCGCTTTTAGGGACGATATGCGGGTCTCACAGTCAACCTTTAAAGAAAAAAACAGTGTTGAAAATTGTGAGTCCCACTGAACATTTAGGGACGACATACTATCGTCCCCCATTCTCCTTGTCCCTGTATAAAAGTCCTTTTAGGTGTAATGATAGGCCTTTATATCACTAAATATTTACTCAATTGTCAGATATATGTAATGATCATTTTCACTTAAACTAATCTAACTTAGTTCGTAAATGAGTAAACGACTAAATGATAAGGCCCGTGTTCTGATTATCCTGGGAAATTAAGCTTTTTTGGCTTAGATGTACGTGACCGTTTTCAGACTTATTTATGACCGGTTGCCCCGAAATGTTCACGAAGAGATGTTTAAAACTGATATGAGGCTTTTGAAACACCATACCAATCCAACTCAACTTGTTTTACTATCTACTATCAGGGTACTGAGCGCGTTGCGGCAGCGGGTACCCTGTAATCAAAATTTTTTGTAAACAATATTTTTAGATCACATGTTTTTCGTGATAATCATCTTACGCATGGTAGGAATTTTAAAAAATAATTTTATCAAACACTAATTCATATTAAAATGTCAAGTACGTGTGCATAACGATACAATGGAGATATCAAAAGAGTAATCAGTATTATTACGAGGTTGTAATGATTGATTGTAAAATGTACGTGTTAATCAGTAGATGTTTTGTAATATACGTCACAATATTATATAACTTGTAAACATACAGAATCTTCATACTTTAATATTTACACGTTTTCATACTTTGTAAATTATCTGAAACTCTTCGTATTTTGACATGTACGATTCTTTCAATCAAATTTATTTGCAAAATGATTAGTATTTCGCTAAACTTGTACTAAAATACATACGTAAATTATAAATATTTTTTGAATATGCAATTTTTAAAATTTTTAAATATCCAAAACCAAAGGAAAAAAATTGCATCAAACTCACACTATTGATTACTTTAAATAACAGTGGAATTGCATATATATCCCTCTAAAGCCTCATAATTGCATATATATCCAACCACAACTTATAATTGCATATATATCCTTCCAAAGTCTTAAAATTGTCAAATATATCCAACCAAAACTCATAATTGCATAAGTATCCTTCCAAAGCCTTAAAATTGTCAAATATACCCAAATAATTATTTTAAATATTTAATAGAAAAAATGTCTAATTTTTTATAATTTTTTTTAATCTATTTTTTTTGCACCCTTATTCTTATTAAGTTTTTATATAATTACAAACTATCCTTTTATTGGTTTGAATTTTATTACTAGTATATCATTTGATCTATATATATAGGAGTTTACATTTAGATGCAACAATGGATGGTGCTTTTGATATTCTTATTCAAGATTTGTCGATACCAAACATGGTAGAATCGCCAAACATGCTTGCTCTTTCTTTTCTTAAAAAATAGTTAAAGGATATTTTGTAATTGTGAAATGAAGATAATAATAATAATAATAATAATAATAATAATAATAATAATAATAATAATAATAATAATAATAATAATAATAATAATAATAATAATAATAATAATCATCATTTTATATATCAATTATAATTATTAGACATTTTCTTTTATTAAATATGTTTAGAATAATTATTTGGATATATTTGACAATTTTAAAGCTTTGAAAGGATATATATGCAATTATTAGTTTTGGTTGGATATATTTGACAATTTCAAAGTTTTGGAAGAATATATATGCAATTATGAGTTTTGGTTGGATATATATGCAATTATGAGACTTTGGAGTGATATATATGCAATTCCCCCTTAAATAATTGGGAAATGATTTGCACACTCTCAAAATTTATTGGGTCACTCCACTGCTGCAATAGACAATTGTACATTAAGTATGGCCTGCTTTAATTACCTGTACAATGAAGTGTCCCAATAAGATTTGAGAGTGTGTCAATCACCTCCCTAAATAATTATGTGTAAAAGAATTATTATTAATATATTATTTATAGCATTAATTATTTGTACATATTTAATATTAATTTATATTTAAAAAAAATAAATTATTTAATATAAAGAATATATTATATGTAGTATAGATATAAATTATTTCAGTACGTCCTTTAAGGACATTTTCGAGGTTATACATACTTGATGATGTATAAGTATCTAAAAACATTAGTGTACAAATAGTCTTTTTATGTAGGGAGAATTACATGCATATGTACCCTCTTTTACTTCAAAATTACATATATATCCAATATAACTTAAAATTATATATATCCAATTTAAAACTTACAATTACATATATATCCAAACTAAATTAAAAATTACATATATATCAAATCTAAAACTTAAAACCATCATATGTCCAAATACCCAATTTATATATAATTAAGACCTTAAAATACATATTAAAAATATCATCTAATTTAAAATGACCATTATACCCTTGTTTCTTTTTCATTATAATCACAAATAGGGGTGTTAGTCGGTTCGGGTTCAGATCAATTCGGGTCGAGGCTAAAAAAACATACCCGAACCAACTCTATTTAGAACTCGACCCGAAGAGACCCGGACCCGATTAACCCATTTTCCAAAATAGAATCGGGTTCGAATTTTTTTTTAGCATCAACCCTAATTGACCCGACCCGGATAGACACGAAACCAACTAACCCGGGTTCTAAATAGAGTCGGGTTCGGGTATGTTTTTGTGGCCTCAACCCGAATTGACCCGACCCGAATAGACCCGAACCCGACTAACCCATTTTCTAAATAGATTCGGGTTCGGGTATTTTTTTTAAGCCTCAACACGGATTGACCCGACCAGAATTGACATGAACCCGACCAACCGGACCCGACTAACACATACCTCTATGCAGGGGTATTATTCGGGTTGACCCGGTCGGGTTCGGGTCAAATTCAGGTCATGGCTAAAAAAACGTGCCCGAACCCGATCTTGTTTAGAACTCGGGTAGGGTCAATTCGGGTCTGGCCAGCTCGGGTTCGGGTCTAGGTCGTTTAAAAATTATACAATTTTGTGTTTACATACAAATTAGAAAGGAAAAAAATGAAACTTGGGTCACTCGAATTGATCCGAACCCGAGTAAAGACATATATTTTACCCGAAGCCGACCTTGTTTAGAACTCGGGTCAATTCGGATTGACCCGAATATAATTTTGTACTCGACTAACCTGACCCGAAAAGCCGTATTCGGGTTCGAGTTTTAGTCGGGTTCGGTTCGGGTCGACTTTTATGATACCCAGTGATTATAATGAAAAGAGAAACATGGGTATAATGGTCATTTTAAAATCAAATGTTATTTAATATGTATTTTAAAGTTTTAATTATATATAAATTGGGTATTTGTACATATGGATAAGGATCCAGTGAGAAGAAAACTTAAAAGGAGAAGGATGAGAAAATAACTATAACCACACATTTGAGATGCATCAACTTGATTTAGATGCATCTCTATTCATTTAGATGCATCCCAATTAGTTTCGAAAGTGATTTTGAAGTGAAAACAATGCAAGATAGTACTAACAACAAATTTGACTCGTAGCGGATGAAAAATGCATAAGATTAGTCTAACTTGATCAAATGCATCTAATATATGTATATGCATCTAATTTTTTGATAGAAAATATATTATGGTGCATCTAAAAGATTAGGGATGCATCTAATTCAAGTCGATGCATCTCAAATATGTGGTTATAATTATTTCTCATCCTTCTCATTTTAAGTTTTCTTCTCATTTGATCCTAAGTCTTGTACATATATGATAGTTTTAAGTTTTACATGGGATATATATATGTAATTTTTAAGGTAGATTTGATATATATGTAATTTTAAGTTTTAGATTAGATATATATGTAATTTTTAAGTTACGTTAAATATGTATGTAATTTTAAAAGAAAAGAAGGATATATATGCAATACACCCTTCTATGTAATCTAAATCCCATCCGTATATAAAGTCAAGTAGCATTGGTTATTTTAATGAATGACTGTTTTTGGATTGTTTGTGACGTTGGAAGATCATACAATTCTATATGGCATGTGATACAACATATGGGCTAAGGTGGTCATTCACCAATGCCATTGTAACTCATAGACTCATGCACGTGCAACATACATAACCGGGACGTATAAAGATCTTTTTTGTTTTTGCTAGAAGAACGTCGACAAGTGTCCCAAAAAGAGGACGTGTTTCGGGGCATTACGACCCACGTGTTAAATCTAAATCAGCGATGTTGTTTGTCTACGTAAGATAGTACGTAACCTGCTAGTTAAGTTGTTGCATGTTGTCGTTGTTGACGAGGAACATACTTGTTTCGGGCCTACCATGAAGATGATTCACAGTTTTGTTCCCCGCATATCCATCGTCTTATCTTCAGCTTCATCGCTTAACAAACCTCCCACCTGTAGTTTTGCCAAAAACTTGGCTTATTAATTAATTGAATAATTTCATACATTTCTATATGCACTTTAGTATAAGTTCTTACAATGCAAATCCTACTTTTAGTTAATCACGAATTTAGTTGTAAGGAGCCACAAGTGCTATCGAGTCATTAAATTTGCTATTCTGATCATAAGCGGAGCTACTTGAAGATCTAGAGAGGGTTGTGGCCCTCATAGAACTTCTTGTAGTAGTGTATTTCTATGCTTTTCACGTGTAAAAGAAATATAGTTTATCCTTTGACCTTCCTATTGTACAATGTTGGTATCTATCGATGGTCCTCCCAAAATATTTGGTGTAGCTCCGCCCCTGATTTTGAACGGATAGATCTACCAACGCTCTTGTATTATTAGTCGCAGGTTACTTATAAAATACTTTTGATCGATGCATGCGTTTTAACACAGGACATGAATCAACACCACTTCCATGGACTGACCTAAGGGTTCACATGAACCAATGAATATTTGCCGCCTATAGTTAAAATTTCGTTAAAAATCAGAAATGAACCTTGTTTCGAAATTTTTGTGTATAAATGCACGTCTTGTTTAGTTAGTTGAATATATCAAAAGAAATACATGTCTTTTTAATTTGTTTTTTATTTTAAATAAAATCATACATTTCACTTTATTTTTATTTTCATTATACTTGTATAATATTTGTGCACCGGATGGTGACTTAGAGTCTTCGATCCGACTCTGACCACTTTTTGATCATATGGAGAGATACAAATAGAATTTGCTTTGACTTAGAAACCTCATATATAAGGGTACTTTAGTTGATCATAGATCATACTTTCTAACTCTTGTGTCGCGTCCTTTGTATGAATAGGAAAGCAAGTCTGATAGGCTTCTTTGGATAAAAACGATACAAAAATGGCTAGTTCCATATCTCGTGGAAGACGGGGTTTGGGTACAGATGACGTACGGTTGATTTTGAATACAAAAATGGCTAGTATATATAAAATTGTTTAAACCTGTGAGTGCTAGTGCTAGTGCTAGCGAATTTACTAAGGCTAGCGGTAATAAGTGGTAATAATCAATTTCAACACCGTTATTTCAGCGTCACATCATTTTCTCACTCCACAACTAACTTCTTCACCGCCAACTTAGTTTAATAAGTCAACCAAATTTGCCATTAAAACATATCCCACTTAAATGCAAATATACCTCACTTAAATGCAAATATACCTCACAGAAACTAAAAAATCACACACAAAACAACACTCCCACAACTCGATCGTCTGAATGACCGATTTCTCCCTTTTTGCATGTTACAACGCGTCCTCCAATCCATG
The DNA here is from genome assembly GCA_014162995.1 of Artemisia annua. NCBI lineage: Eukaryota > Viridiplantae > Streptophyta > Magnoliopsida > Asterales > Asteraceae > Artemisia > Artemisia annua. Next base: position 246,985 of record LBNU01029779.1, read on the forward strand.
ACGAGTGTAACAACGTAGACGCGTTTGATGGGTGCCATGCACATCAGCACATGGGACTAAGATGCGTCGGGTATTATTACCTCCAGTCTAATGACTTGTATATTGTTGTTAACAGATATTATATGCACGTTCGAAATTATACATGCATGTATAAATCCATGGAAACAAAAAAAATAAATGTACAGGACATGACATGACTTAAAAAAACTTTATAATATTCAATACTAACAACTTCAAACTTATACCTATATCATATATATAAACAAGCCATCAAGGTATATAAGTAAAGGGTACGTTAACTTGCTATTAGTATCTATAAATTACTCAAAGTTATATCTTTTTCTACTCAAGTGCTTAGGTTAAACACAGTAATGAGTGTCAATCCTTCATTTTTTCTGTCACGTCAGCTTTTTCTCTCCGGCGACTTACAGGAGATTGGTTCCCACAATAAGGGCGACCTTCATTTTATTTTTTTTTAATATTTTTTAAACATTTTTAACAACAAATTTAAATTTCATTAATAATTCAAACCTTACATAATAATTCAAATAACATCAAAACATTACAATAAAATTCAAACAGCATTAAAATATTACGATAGTAAAACGACTAAACTAGTTTTGATTTTGACGATACCAAATGTCTTCCACAAAATCGGCTTTTAGGCTAAGATGAGTTGTTTTGTCGATTATCTCCTTAGTAATTTCCAACGATTCCACATGCGTTCTTACGGGATCATATGAACGGTGCTGCTCCGCTCGAAAAAATATGAGAGATATCGCCCGGCCCGCTCTTCGTCCTGAATTATCATATTATGTAATATGATGCATGTGTACATTATATCTGATAGGCGGTTTTTGTCAAAACCTATAGCTGGGTGTTTATCATTAGTCACTTGCACTTTAATACACCAAAAGCACGTTTCACATCTTTCCTTGTTGCTTCGCGCATCGTCTTATACAATATTCGTTTGTGATCATCCGTACCTGAATTTTTAACGGACTTTATAATAACGGACCATTCCAGATATATCCCATCAGCAAGATAATATACCGTTTATAAGGCACATTGTTAGCAACGAATTCCACATCTTACTCTCCTCGTTTTGAGATCATTGAAAAGAGGCGATTGACGTAAAACATTAATATCTTTATTCATCCCGGCGAAACTAAAGAACGCATGCCAAATATATAAATCTTGGGAGGTCATCGCTTCCAATAAAATGAAAGGATTTGACCCATGATCACCCCTACAAAATTGATCTTTTAAAGCGTGTGGACAATTCATCCACGGCCAATCTGTATTATTAATGTTTCTATCATCTCAGGATACCCATGCCTTTCGTAGTGATAAGCATAGAGTTTTTCAATGTCAGTAACCATTGGATTCGCAAATACTCTGCACCGTATAACTCCATGATGGCCTCACAAAATTTTTGGAGACACTCATGAATTGTTGTCGCACCCATTTGCACCTATTCGTCCAGAGCAACAGGATTGACTCCGTATGCCAATTGAAGAATTGACGAAGTACACTTCATCAATGGAGAAATACCTAGTGTGCCCGCATAACGAGAAGTTTGTTGAAAATAAGGTGAATGATCGGTTACCACTCGAACAATTCGCGTGAATAGCTTTCGGCTTATTTGGAAACGATCATGGAATTCTCTATCGCCATACGTTGGGTTTTCGCAGAAGTAAGCCGCCACTAAACGGTTATGAGCACCCAAACGATCTCAATTAACTTGGTTTCATAAGATTTTAGGTTGTGACGCTTCATAAGCCTCCCAACACTTTTCCGCAAACATCATAAACTCGCTACTAACTTCATTTTCATCATCCGAAGATGAATCAGCAATAAATAGCTCGTAAGAATTCACAGTGTGAAAGTGTGAAAAAAATAGTAAAATGAGGGTGTTATTTGAGAGGATGTGTATGCAGAGAATGTGTTTAAATGTGTGAAAAAATAGTGAAGGAGAGTGTTATTTATAGTGTGAAAGTATTTAAGTTTAAAAGTTATTCTTTTTTTATTATTTTTTTTAGTCCCAACGTTCACAAACCAAACGGTAAAAAAAAAATTAAATACACAAACCAACCAAACGATTCATGGTCACTGGAACGACCGACATAAAAAAAAATGCAATCAATCGATAGATCCAAGTGTGCCACAGTAGGGACGATCGACATAGATCGACAAATCGATCGATCGTTGTCCCCTTACTGTATGTAGCCTTATAACTTAGATGCATGGACGGAACGTATAAGGGGTTTGTGCTNNNNCCCCCCCCCCCCCCCCCCAAACCAACACACACATACACAAGAAAATTTAACCATGTGTATATTTTATACCCTTTTACTGTTGGTGTTAATCATTTTTAATGCAATATTTTAGCGTTGTGTATATCGGTCTCCTAAAATAAATATTTTACACGTTGGCTCCTCCAACAAAAATGTTCACGTTCCGTCCTGCTTGGATGAGTAATGTTTGTAATTTAGTTGAGTAAGCGATGAAATTGTCCTTTCATCTTATATTTGGCCGTATTTTATTTTTCCAGTTTATGCTTTAATAAAAATCTTACGTGGACGTTATTGGATTTTATAAATGATCTTACTATTCGAAGTTTAAATAGTTTCACCAAATCTTAAAAGTGCACGGTGCAATGCACTTATAACATGCTATAAGATCATTTGTGCTTATATGCTACCGCTATACTTGTTACAGATGCATCGGGATCTTCATGGTATCGGCATAGGCGGAGCTACATGAGATTTGGGAAGGGGCCCGGCCCCCTAGGCTAAGTCCGTTAGTTGTAATTATTTGCGATTTTATGTGTAAAAAAATCTTTTTCATCTCGGTCCTCCCATCTGATGTTTTTCCGGAAAAAAATATGTTTCGGCCCTTCAACAAAATTTTTTTCTAGCTCCGTCACTGGATATCGGGTCATAGTTGCCATCCGAATGCTACCATTTCAGGCATTCTCTTTTTTCTCTTTGTGAGTGAGTGAGTGAGTTTTTTTATGGTGTGTTATAATAATGTTATTGAGGATATTGTTTTTTTGTGTTACAAGAGTGTTATATGATAAAAGATGACTTAGCGACGACAATAACAATTATATTTATATACACGTCTAACTGCACCTTGCATGCACTCTAACGACTTACTATTAAAACAAATTTCTTTTTAAACATGTTTCTTGTTTTTCTTTTTTCAATTCTATGTCAGCAGAAAAAGTGATGAAAAAGATCATGCTTTCTGTTGAGGAGATAATTTGCAACTCTCTCACTTTTTATTTGCACACTCCAACATGTGTTATAAGCAGATGTACATTATTATATACTGTTTCTGCAGATTGTACATTAGAGTGTGCAATAAAAAATAAAAGTGTGCCGATCAACTCCATTTCTGGGGCCCAAAAACCAATACGTACTCGAAACCCGGCCCGGGGAATTAACCAAAAAAACCCGGATAAATAGCCATGGGTATAAACTGTGGTCCTTCACAAATACCACCATTTGAATCAGAGACCCTTTTCCACTTGGCTTGTTGGAAATGATTTTCATTCAATACATTTCTTTAATACTATTACACGAAAAATGAAACTAAAAAACTCTTGCCAATTTTTTTTTTTTTTTTTTTTTTTTTTTTTTTTTTTTTTTTTTTTTTAGTAAACATGGGTTTCCGACTCGACATTGCAATCCGACTAATCCCACGGCGACTACCCTTTTTGGATAGCCCGGAGTCAGCGCAGGTGAACCTCCGTGACCACAAAGGGATTACTTTAGTATAGTCAAGCTTTTTTGTCCATCAACATACAAATCTAGTTAAGCTATTTATCAACTTTGGCATAATGTTTTAAAAACTGGTTTTAATTGATTTCCTGAATTCGTGATCTACAATTCAACTAGTTTAATTAACTGTTGGTTAAACCGGTCTTTTCACCAAAACTAGTTTCCGGCAACCAAAGGGGTTCTCGGTTTTTTCAGGTAAATCGGTCGGCACCCGGCCGAGTTTTAAAACATGGTATAGGTATAGATTAGGTGAACGGGTGTATGAATTTTTCTTTAATTTTCTATCGAATATAAACAAATATTTAATTTTCTATCGAATATAAATATATAAGTAATAGTTAAAAATAAATAAATAAAAAAAAAATAAAAAATAGCATATGTGTACAACATGGGTAGTATAAAAAACCTGAAATGAGTCGTTGTTTTGATCTGTAACAAAAGGGTAAAACTCCTGGTGAACAAAATTTTCTAAACATCAGTCATATATACTCATATTGATGAATAAACGTTTTAAGATGTTGAAAACTAGTTTGTCTTGAAGGTCTAGTTGTTACAACAATAGTAGTGTTGTACCTGGGCTAACAAAAGCTTGAGTTAAAGATTTTGTCATAACTAAATACGATAATGAAAAATATACATACTATCTTTTGGGGGAAAAAAAACCTTTCCTTTAGTGTTCTATCAATTTAACTTCATTTAAACGTACATATTCGTTAAAAGTTTTGTTAAAAGTAAATTTTGTGACCTCATATATATAAATGTCGTGTGTAATTGTAAACCTCGAGTTTATTTTATTTTTTTGAAAAAAATAAAAATAATAATAAATTGTGCATGTACATATTTGGCCAAGGTGCCTAACAACTTGAGCATGACACATATAAAGCCATAAAGGTACATTGAATATTTATCCCTTATCAGTCAGAGATTCCATACGTAAAGGTATATTGGAAATGGAAGAAAGGCCTACAAAATCACATGTCACTCAAGTTTAGAGACTGAATGAAAATGATGGAATTTAATTCCATAAACAAATACATTAAATAGTATCACTGTATTCAGCCTATACATGGCTTAAAGTTCTCGAGTCTTCATTTAAAAAATGTTGTGCTCGAAGCTAACATGTCATGTGCGATCAATTTCATAAGAGTCGAGCATTCTGGTTATGACCTGACTTTGTATCAACTATATTGTCTTATAAAACGGAGTAATAAACACAAAGGGTCCAAAATGTTAGTAGTTCATGTTTTGTTACGCTCGTAGGTCTTAAAATTAAGGCTTTTAAGATCGGGATCCTATTGAGGATCGTTTTTGCTTTTGCAAGATTAAGATCGTAAAATCGGATCCGGGGTCCTAATATTGTACTATAATATCATATTCCTAAGTCTTTGTAATATTATTCAAATCTACAAATTCTTATATGTCATAAAATACAAAATTATATGAATGTTTCATGTAGATGTTGTCCTAAATTATAAATATGGAATGTTTAAGAAGATTAACATGTTGTTTTTTTAAATCTATAAAACAAAATCCATAACTTTGTACTTTTTTAGTTTGCGGTTCGAAAAAAATAAGATCGGATCATATTATCTTAAGATCCTATGTTTAAGATCGGGATCTTGTAACATCTTAAGCTTGCTAAGATCCTACGTAGGTTCCGAATCTTTTTTGCTATATAGTATTATAAAATCGTAAGATCCTAATATAAGAATTGAGATCATAACAACCATGCTTTAAATACTGCTGCTGCCAATCTATGTTCACGAAAGGAAAATATGATAATGTCAATTGTTTCTTAACAAAGATGATTGTGCAGTAAGCTTTTGGCTGAGTACGTACATGCACTACACTTTTAGATCAGCAAGTAACACTGATCTTGTGCATCACTTTTTGGTGCCGAATGACTTTTTCTATGGTCATCTGATGACTTTCACTTATTGCGCGCCCATATGTTTGTGCTAGATCATGTTTCCTTAAATGACATATATAGTTGGCCACTTTCTAGGGAATATGAGTCCCACTAGACTCATGTCTCAAACACACCATTGACATTTCNAAGCCCTTAGTCTGACTGGTCAGATTTGCATAAATAAAAAGGTTCAAAGTACAAGTTGACCTGTCATTTAACACAATTACGAACCGGGTCAAAAAAATATAAAAGTACCTCCGGACTCGTTTTTTCGCGCTCTTTCCAATGGTGTGCTCGGAGAATTTTTTCGACTTCGTCTGAGCCTCGTAAAATGCAAAAACGTCATCGAAACTTATCCGAAAATCATCATTTTTGCTTTGTTTTCAAACTCTTATACCTGCAAGACATAATAACACACTCCAAATATATTTGCGATATAATTTAGCATATTTCATGGTTGTTAGTCCATTTTATTATCATTTTTATACTCGATAACGTCATTTTGGTAAGATGGTAAGAATAAATAAAAGTTTGGGACAAAAGGAGTATACATTATAGGGTCAACGAACAGTTTATTATTTTGAAGAAAAAAATCAAGTTTGTTGGTAAATTCTGAGTTTCGTTCTAGGCTTTATTTTTATTTATTTCTATTTTATTTATTTATTTATTTATTTATATAAAAATGATAATAAAATAGACTAATAACCATGAAATATGCTAAATTATATCGCAAATATATTTGGAGTGTGTTATTATATCTTGCAAGTACAAGGGTTTGAAAACAAAGCAAAAACAGTGATTTTCGGACCCATAAGGGCTAACCACAAGGACGTTTTTTGTAAATAGTTTAACGACCGTTAGGACTTATTGTGCAGCTTGGTACTAACGAGAAGGATAGTTTATGTAAATAATACTAACGGAAAACCCGTTAGTACACTAACGGGCAAAGATTAGTAAGTTCAGACCCCAAGTTAGCAAAATTAATAGTTCGATACACAACTTAGTAAAACGTGTCAAGTTAGATACATTTAGAAATCATTATCCCTATTGATGAATAAACGTTTTAAGATGTTGAAAACTAGTTTGTCTTGAAGGTCTAGTTGTTACAACAATAGTAGTGTTGTACCTGGGCTAACAAAAGCTTGAGTTAAAGATTTTGTCATAACTAAATACGAATCCGCTACAACCCCACCTTCTCTAAAGAACAAATCAGCCAATCGTGGCCCTCCATTTCACTTTCATCTAATGGTTGTGATTAAATAAGCCAATCACACATAAAGGGTAAATTTGTCTATTATAAAAGTAGAAAATACCATCTTTTACAGTACTTGAAACAAATCATCGTCTTCATCCCAAAATCAAGAACAGTCTTGTTAGTTGGTCGTCACCCACATTGTAACATCTCTCGTGGACACCCTAGTATTAGGTGTTACCATCTTCGTAACCGTTCGAATCCCGATTTGCATTCCATCTCTTCGACTTATCTTCCGGTAAATTTCCAAGTTCCTACACCTTTTTATTATCTTTTTTTTTGTATAGTTTTTAATTGAAGTGTGTNAGGACGTTTTTTGTAAATAGTTTAACGACCGTTAGGACTTATTGTGCAGCTTGGTACTAACGAGAAGGATAGTTTATGTAAATAATACTAACGGAAAACCCGTTAGTACACTAACGGGCAAAGATTAGTAAGTTCAGACCCCAAGTTAGCAAAATTAATAGTTCGATACACAACTTAGTAAAACGTGTCAAGTTAGATACATTTAGAAATCATTATCCCTATTGATGAATAAACGTTTTAAGATGTTGAAAACTAGTTTGTCTTGAAGGTCTAGTTGTTACAACAATAGTAGTGTTGTACCTGGGCTAACAAAAGCTTGAGTTAAAGATTTTGTCATAACTAAATACGAATCCGCTACAACCCCACCTTCTCTAAAGAACAAATCAGCCAATCGTGGCCCTCCATTTCACTTTCATCTAATGGTTGTGATTAAATAAGCCAATCACACATAAAGGGTAAATTTGTCTATTATAAAAGTAGAAAATACCATCTTTTACAGTACTTGAAACAAATCATCGTCTTCATCCCAAAATCAAGAACAGTCTTGTTAGTTGGTCGTCACCCACATTGTAACATCTCTCGTGGACACCCTAGTATTAGGTGTTACCATCTTCGTAACCGTTCGAATCCCGATTTGCATTCCATCTCTTCGACTTATCTTCCGGTAAATTTCCAAGTTCCTACACCTTTTTATTATCTTTTTTTTGTATAGTTTTTAATTGAAGTGTGTGATATGCGGTTAAAGAAGGGGAAGAAGGGGCGAATCAGGTTAAAACTTTGTTTACATTATTTTATATAATGTGTCTGCCAGGTGTTTGATGAAATGTTTGTTAATGTTTTTTTGTTTGTTTCGGGTGTGTGTAGGATGAGAAAGATGATACGTGTTCATTGGATGATGATATGGAGGTTTTGGAATGGCCGTTGGAGGACAAGGTTCACGATTTGCCTTTCAAAAAACTGGATTCGTTGATATGTTTTGTGTCGGATTATTTGAGTTCTTCGGGTGATGATATTGAGGTAGAACACTCAAGTTCGTCGAATGAATCTAATGAAGGCAATAAAAATGGTCAAATCTTTAGCACCATTTTGGAGCCTGAATCTGTTTTTCGTGCGGACCGTCTCTGCAATACACGATTTCAACAGCATTACACGATTTTGGATCAGGCTGAATCTGTTTTTTTGTTATGAAAAGTTATAAATCACTTGTGATTTGTACATAAATCACATGTGATTTGCAAAGTAAATTACATGTGATTCATGTACAAATCAACTGTGATTGTAAAGCAACATAAGGTCAATAATCCACAAGGGGCTAGAAACAAAGGTGGATGCGGTTGAACAAGCGACGAGAATTGATGCAGTTGAACAATCGACTAAAGCTTCTTGAATATCATACTTTATTTAGATTTACGTTTTCATATCATAGTTTGTTTAGATTTGGTTTTTTTTCTTTATATTTGTTGCACTGTTGGAAAAGTGTTATGCGGATCTTAATTCAATTATGTTTAATTGAATATTTTTTTGTTTGATGTTCTAGCAAATTTTGAAAAGTTAAATCACCAAGTCATATGTGATTTTGTAAACAAATCATATGTGATTTGTAAATCACAGGTGAGTTTTGAAAAAACATGTGCTTTTCGGGACAAATCACATGTGGTTGTTTCACAAATCACATGTGATTTGTGAAACAGTCACATGTGATCTAGATATAAAAACTTTCTTAGGCCACGACCATCAGATTATAACATTTAGCAACAAAAAAATATATAAATTATAAGAATACAGATGTTAAAACATTCAGCAAAATGGCATGTAAAAATCCATTTCATACTTATAATGAGATATTACCATCACTTTTACAAAAAGACTATCATCGGTACTTGTTCAGTACTATGACCATTAGTGATAACCAAAAGACTACCATCAACATCTAAACTTAATAAAATGAAGAAATGTACATAAATCATCACTCGCATGTAGATAAAGTACCTAAAACCTAATCATACAACGTGATACGACTTCACAAGTTGAATAGCCTAACACATAAAGTACCTAAAACCTAATCATCTTCCCCTTGAATTTTTTGATACCTCCTTACTCTCATCACTTTCAGAATCTTCGTCGGAATCTAATAACATCCTTTTTCACTGTATAGGCTTAGACTCGGCCTTCGGCTTAGGCTTTTCTTCAACTTTTTTAAGCAAGACCTGTATATAGCTACATACAAATATGTAGTTAGTAACATGTAATTTTAAGTGGTTACTCAAAGTTATACTACAAAATCACATGTGATTCAGAACAAATCACATGTGATTTGTTCAAAAACACATGAGAATGGTTACGAAAATCACACGTGATTCTGAATAAATCACTTGTGATTTTACTTAATTTCACAAAACAGATGTTTTTTGGTATGTAGTAATAGACGTAGTAACAGATTGATAAATGAAGACTGTCGCATCCTAAAAATGCTAAAATGAAGCTTAGAAGCAAAGCCTAAAGGAAGCTCACCTGTATCTCTAGGGATGCTGGTCACATGATTGAGTTTATCCTCGGGTTTTAGGCCACAATGAATTTCATCAATGCCTATTGCGTTGGCAACGTGCGTGCACTAAACTCATGGTCACCAGTTAACATCATTACGTGGAGCTTTGCTTGTTCCTTCAATTCCAAAATGACATCCTTTGTCCAAACTCGATGTCCTTGTTCTGTAAATTATAAGAAAAAAGTTTATATTTTTAAATAAGAATCTTAGAACACACACAAAAAAATAATAAATAAAAATAAAATAATAATAATAAAAAGCTATCACAAAGTGTGCTTACCTTAACAGAATTTCCTACAAGATTGGTTATCACTTTTTTTGAATCTTCCAGAATCGCCCATCACAATTTGTGGAATTTATCCGATTCAAGAACCGCCAACTGCAATTTCCAGAAAATGAACATACAATCAGATTATTATTTCGATTAAAGTGAGAATTTTATTACCAGAGTGTAGAATATTATACCTTAATTCCTTATTCCGGGACTTCTCGGAGAATAAAGATAGAACATCATCTAATATAGATCGCAGATCAAACGGGACTGCTTCCAACTCCAACTTCCCGACCTCAATCTTAGCTAACGGGTGTGAAATATACAGGTTACTTTCAAGATATGTTCTGCACTATAAAAGAATATCTGAAAGTGGTGAAGCAGGCACCTAATAATCAGATCTACATAAAAGTTCGAAAATAAGTAAAAGAATCATTAGTAAAAGCACAACATATAAAGTTCACCATTTGATGTCAAAAAAATTGTCAGGTCAACAGGTACTAAAATGCAATTGTATGGTTCTTCAAATATGAATATTGACTCGCAGCTAACAGGTTTAGAGTATGTGACCACATTGGAAATATTCTAAAATGTAGAGTTGGTTATAAAAGTGGCGTAGCAGAGGTATGAACTTAACACAACTTTGAAGATAAGCGAGATAAACAGGCGTCAAACAAGATGACTAAATACTTGTGCATTAAATATAAGCTCTTGCATGCTCTGTCAACTTACTCACTAAATACTTATGCATTAAATATAAGCGGCTACAGGGAGCCTAGTAAATCTACTTCATTTCTCCGAAACCAAATACCTAACTGTTGTTACACCTAGTAAAGCTCATAAGTATCATAAAAACAAAATATTCTTATATAAGGTATACTATTAAGATTTCTAGTTGACACTTACAAGTTAACATCAGCAATGACGCCTAACATCGGCTATTAGGTTGACTACTACCTTCCTGATGAGCTCCTATAGCCTGCTAATACCCGTGTTCTAGTCCTTTCGAAACAGGGGAGTTTTTTTTGTCTCTGTATAGGTGGTAAAAAAATTAATGTACCTTAGGTATTTATTAGAAGAAACATGGATATCAAATTTGGAAGCAAGAGCAGAAAATTTAAATTTAGTGAACATAATAAAAAATGACTCATGTCCGCCGGAAACTAGTGGTGATCATAACTCAAATGGTGTACCAGTAGTTTATCAGGGATGTTTTAGATCAGACTCATGGCATATGTTGGGAGCCGAAGGTGATATACTTAACCATTCTTCTTATATCTCATGAACCATCGAACATCCTAAGACTCAAGATATACTTACCCATTCTTCTTAAACCAGAGAATTTAGACTACACCTAATGCTTACATCAGATTCCAAACCTAGTATTATATTTGTAAACCACCATCCTTAAATGGTAGTGTTCTGCTCTATAAAATCGCACCAATGTGTTGGTCCATTTTGAAAGTTATGACGCCAAGCCAAAATGAAAGCAGAACATACGTGTTATCTCGTCAGTACTCCTAAATCGTATGATTAATAGAAAAATAACTTGAAGGCTCAAAAGACAAGTCATGAACTAAACATTTCTCTAATCGACATTTCATCAAACACCTTTCGTGCACAACCCGAGCTTCAAACCATAGCCACACATAACACCTAATTCACATCTATCGCACTATAATATCACAAATCACCACAAAAACAACTAATATTTTATACGAAAGTAGCTACATAATCATATAAATCAACTCACGAATACGTAAATACCTAAGATGACGATCGGGTGTGTTAGATGTACGGATTTGAGAGATCTCCGATTCAATTCGAGCTGACTCTACCGATTCAATTCAATTCGGATCGGATGTGTAAATGAATGAGAAGTACCCGACCCTTGAGAATGAGTTATTGTATTGACCTAGTAAAATTATTAAAATGCCCTTCAGTTGATAGTTAAAATAAAATGCGAATTAATCTGATCCGTTAGATTTAAGTTGGATGGGTGGTTGAGATGAAGCGATTTGTTCTTTAGGAAAAACTTGTTCTGCACCGATCTTTTGTCTAGTTAAAAATATACATACTATCTTTTGGGGGGGAAAAAACCTTTCCTTTAGTGTTCTATCAATTTAACTTCATTTAAACGTACATATTCGTTAAAAGTTTTGTTAAAAGTAAATTTTGTGACCTCATATATATAAATGTCGTGTGTAATTGTAAACCTCGATTTTATTTTATTTTTTTGAAAAAAATAAAAATAATAATAAATTGTGCATGTACATATTTGGCCAAGGTGCCTAACAACTTGAGCATGACACATATAAAGCCATAAAGGTACATTGAATATTTATCCCTTATCAGTCAGAGATTCCATACGTAAAGGTATATTGGAAATGGAAGAAAGGCCTACAAAATCACATGTCACTCAAGTTTAGAGACTGAATGAAAATGATGGAATTTAATTCCATAAACAAATACATTAAATAGTATCACTGTATTCAGCCTATACATGGCTTAAAGTTCTCGAGTCTTCATTTAAAAAATGTTGTGCTCGAAGCTAACATGTCATGTGCTATCAATTTCATAAGAGTCGAGCATTCTGGTTATGACCTGACTTTGTATCAATTTTATTGTCTTATAAAACGGAGTAATAAACACAAAGGGTCCAAAATGTTAGTAGTTCATGTTTTGTTACGGCTTGTAGGTCTTAAAATTAAGGTTTTTAAGATGGGGATCCTATTGAGGATTGTTTTTGCTTTTGCAAGATTAAGATCGTAAAATCGGATCCGGGGTCCTAATATTGTACTATAATATCATATTCCTAAGTCTTTGTAATATTATTCAAATCTACAAATTCTTATATGTCATAAAATACAAAATTATATGAATGTTTCATGTAGATGTTGTCCTAAATTATAAATATGGAATGTTTAAGAAGATTAACATGTTGTTTTTTTAAATCTATAAAACAAAATCCATAACTTTGTACTTTTTTAGTTTGCGGTTCGAAAAAAATAAGATCGGATCATATTATCTTAAGATCCTATGTTTAAGATCGGGATCTTGTAACATCTTAAGCTTGCTAAGATCCTACGTAGGGTGCAGAACTTTTTTTGCTATATACGTATCATAAAATCTAAGATCCTAATATCAGAATTGAGATCAAACAACCATGCAGTTGAAATACGCTGCGCAATCTATGTTCACGAAAGGAGAAATATGATAATGTCAATTGTTTCTTAACAAAGATGATTGTCAGTAGGCTTTTGCGAGTACATGGCACACACTTTTAGATCAGCACGTAACACTGACTGTGTGCCATCATTTTTGTGCCGAATGATCTTGTTTCTATGGTCTCCTGGATGACTTTCACTTATTGCGCGCCCATTATATGTTTGTGCTAGATCATGTTTCCTTAAATATGAAGGTATATAGTCCACTTTCTGGGAATATGAGTCCCAACTAGACTCATGTCCCAAACACACCCATGACATTTCTTTAATTTACTAAAATAAAAACTAATTCAAATGAAAAACATGCTGATCAATGACTCGATTTGTTTTTGCATCCTCATATTGTTTGGGTGAAAATGGTTTACCTCGATACCGTCTATAAACCGATTGTACATGCACAGTGCGGAGATAAAGGGGCCGGGGGGTCACGTGACCCCCCGGCGACAAAAAATTGAGTGTAAATTTTGAAACATTTTGGCTCTTTTTGTAATTTGCCCCTTCCTAACGCAACCAAGTTTTTAGCGTATTTCTAAAAATTATTATATTGTTGCCCCCTCGAGCAAAAAAGTTCTGTGCTCCGCCCTGTACATTGCACTACAAGAAAAAAAGACATTTTAGTGATAGAGGGATTTAAATGACACAAAGAAAATGTCAGTAAATCTTACGCTTGTTAGAGACAGAGTTTTAAAAAAAGTGAGCAAAAGCATGAAAATTCTTGAGATTTAATATATTCTTTTTACAAAAAAAAAAGGTCACAAATAAAGCAAAAACTCTCCACTCTTTTTGTCAGCCGAATAAGTAACATTCTGCCGACTATATTCTACTACATCTTTCTAAGTCGAGGGGAGAACGCATAAAATTTTTGGTAAAGCACCTTTTTTTATATTGTTTGGTGACACTTTTTATTTTAGTGATACTTTTTCTTGTGTTTACTAGAGACAATTTTTTGTATGATGTTTTTGTTTTTTTTTTTTTTTTTTTGTGCAGACAAAGGGTATTGTAGTGATGCTTTTACAAATATGGTAAATTGGATAAGTACACATGCTTCGTTTGAAAGAAAAGTAACTCTTAAAAGTTATGAACAGAACACGCACACATGAGATACGCTATGTTAAAAGAGGTGGAAGAAACCGCAAGGCGAATCGTTGTGGTCTTAAACATCTATTTCCAATCTTTGTTTTTGTTTTAGCTATTGGTTTTACATTTTTACTACCTAGCACAACTTATGTCTTTTTTATTTCTTTATTTTATGTTGTTATTATTTTGAAAAAAAAAAAAAAAAAAAAAAAAAAGACAGAAATTTCAATTATCTCAAAGTATTTGCACCACAAACCTATCTTAAATATTAAGAATTATTTGAATCCACAATCATTTGATTAGAAATATTCTCATACGACATAAGGTTTCATTGAAACACAAGTCCTTTGATTGATAATCATCAGTATTGATCTTTTCCTTTTTAAAAAAAAAAAAAAAAAACAACTTTTACAATTATACTCTTTTCAAACTTACATACTAATTAATGGACAACGCTTAACCTGTTCCCATTCAGTTACAACTTCTGATTTGACCCGTGTAATACATAACACAACTGATATCTACCAATTGATAAAA
>LBNU01029780.1:17023-40773 GCA_014162995.1 Artemisia annua
TACCAACAGTCAAGCGGATGCATTTCATTTTACATATATTAGAGTGCCTGGCAAAACACTCCTTGGGGCAAATGAGTATTCCGTCAAGCTTCGGGGTCATGAGCTTAAGGCTATTGTACAATTATTTTATGTGACTTATGTCATACCTTTTTACTTATGGCTATCGTATAACTTCACTTTATTAAACCTATGATTTCTCACCAACTTTATGTTGACCGTTTTAGCAATGTATTTTCAGGTAATTAAACAGCTTATGTGGACATGCATATGGACCATCATTTTGAAGTCGCGGGGTCGACTTGTATCACTTTCCTTTATGCACTTATGTAACGTTTGATCAATGTGTGACTTTGTTTTAAAACCTGTAACAATACTTGGGGACCTTTGTTTTGTAAACTCTGATTTTAATTATGATCAAACGTGTATTTTCTAAACGACACTTTAGGTCGTTCAATATAATCTTGTGATGAGATGCCATGAAAGTTACACCCGGGTATTCCATTCCGCTGCCCATAACAGGTAAATTCAGGGTGTGACACATAATTAGACCAAAGTTCTACATGAATTTCCTCCTAGAGCTTGCCTTCCCAAAATGTTTGAAAATAATTTTATTTTTCAATCACCAAGCATGTTTAATGAAGTGGAATGGATGGTGAGCATGGAGATGGTGATGGTGGAGGAGTGTTTGTTGATGGTGGTGGTGGAGGTGTGGTTGTTGTTGGTGGTGGTGGAGTTGAGTTGGTGGTGGTTTGTAGTTGATGTAACATGTCTTCCATGTGGGAGAACATGTAGTGAATCTCATCTCTAAGCCGAACACAATTGTTCGGTTGTGGATGCAACACAAGCAAGTGTCACCATGAGCTTCAAGTAAGCTCCATGGGACGGGGTTGTAGGTTGGTGGATTGATGGGAGATGGTGAAAAGTGTGCATCAAGAGGTGTCATGGTGACATTGAAAGTGTGATATCAAGAGATGTAGGTTGTGGTGGTGGACTCTTGGTGGAGGAGACAAGTGGTTGTTTATGTAGTCATTGATGGATGAAGTGGATGGTATGAGAAAAGTAGAGGCTCCATTTGTGGATGGTGTTTTTGAGGGTGCATTAGGTGCACTTGGAGATGACATTGAGGTGGTGGTGATGGAGTTGTGTTGTCTTCATGAGTGAGATCAATGAAGAGTTGTTTTGTGGATCCGAATATTCCTCATTTTATTCCCACATGTTTTTAATTCTTTAATGCTCCCGCGGAGATTTTCAAGGTTCATTTAAATTTAACCGGTATTTTGGAAAATTAGTTTAATTTATATCGTAGGTTCAACGTTTACATACGACGGTTTTCGTATGTATTTAACTAACTAATTTATCGTTCCTAACAACCGACACTTGCTTCCCCACATAATTTTATCATTTTTCCATGACTTCATTGATATCCGACTAAACGTTTGGTTAAAAATTTATTCTAGTAAACGCCGGCTACCCGATTACATTTAACTACAAAAACTAGCCTAAAAATACCTAAAACCACTACACTACCTAAATTAAATCCCAAGATTATAAAAACAACCACCCCTTTCTTGAATTTGTGGGCCGGGCTCCCAACCCCCCCACCCACTCAATCACTTACAAAATCCATAATTTCCTTACACTTTGTATTTCAAGTCTTCACACTCCAACTTTTCTCTCATTTTTTCAAACACCAAAAGTATTATATCTCTCTTTTTCTTCTTCTCATAGGGCCGGCCCACCCAAGAACAATACACAAAACCACAAGATTTTTCAAGATTCCAATCCATTTCCTTAGGGGCTCATATTGATCTTCCTTAAAGGGGTTTTGAAATACAAACTCAAGGATTCTCTAGGCTTCTTCACCATCACAACCTTCACTAATCTTTTCTTGTAAGTGTATAAAAGTTATCTTTCATAATTTTTCCAAGTTACTAACATGCCTCATACAAGTTTATTTTCAAGATCATATAATGCATATGTTACTCTTTACCACCTCTTTTTTATACTTTTTACAAGTTACAAGCCCTGAAAGTTAACCTAGGTGAATCCTTGGTAGATTAACATGGTGAGTGATGTTTAGGAACCATGACACCCTAAGACAGGGTCATGGTAGGAATATCGGCGATTGGTGGGTTGATGTTTGTGATGTTTTTGGAAAGATACCTAACTTCGGAAACCTATTTTTTGAAAAGTTATAAAAAACCTACTGTCCTTAAAATGGAAACGTGGGGAGAATCAGTAACTTTTGGAGTTATTTTTGGCAAATAAATTAGAAAATACATTCCGGGAGATGAAACTCGTATGGCCGAAAACGGGGGGATAAAAACGGGCTTATAACGAAGGAGTTATGATTTTTACATGTTTAACGATTAAAAAATTGTTTTCCGAAAAAATGTGTTGTGTTTGGAAATTATTCTTTGGGTCATTTTTAGGCGTTTTGGCCGAAACCTAGGTGGCACCCGGGTCTCTAAAAACATGTTTAGTATTTGTTTACACGAAAGTCGTGGATATTAAAGAACGTAGGAAAACGGACGTATAACAAAATAAAGGCCACGTTTAAACTTGACATATACTTATATTGTTGACAGCTTTTAAACCTAGCATACTATATATTTCGTACTAAGTATAGTTTTTTCATGGCCAACTAAAACTTGGAAGAGCCGTTTTCACTACACCATAGAGTTTCCGTGTCATCACAATCACTTACCCGACAACATAATGCGTTTTCGAGGTCTTCCTAACGTCGACCACGCTGGCCTACACTTTTTACTATATATAAATATAAGTTACTTGATAGTTTTGCCCGCTAACTAAACTGGAGTACATTATTTTACCAAGTGTTCCCAACATTGAATTTTGACGACATAACAAAAAAAAAATCTTATGTTTTACAAGTACGAGTGGGTTATAGACTAGCATGTGCCACATTCATTCTAGGTTTCACTTCAGCCTTACGTAATAGTAACATGTGCATTCATATAGGTAACGACTAGTGTCGTGCCTCGGTTGAGTTTCAAAGTAATCCTATATT
Organism: Artemisia annua; assembly: GCA_014162995.1. Lineage (NCBI taxonomy): Eukaryota > Viridiplantae > Streptophyta > Magnoliopsida > Asterales > Asteraceae > Artemisia > Artemisia annua. Next base: position 20,055 of record LBNU01029780.1, read on the forward strand.
TCACGTAATATCACTAGATCATCACTGTAGTGGTGATCAGTTTTCATAGCCCCGTATTTATCATTTATTGTTTTCAATCTTCCTCTTACGGCGTGTGTAGAGAATTACATTGCCAACGTATTTCCTATACGGAGCCCAAGTAGTAGACTTCCCGTACGTTAGCTTAAGCTACCTTATTTGCCTTGTGAAAGCTCCCCCATCACTGACCGTTTAATTGACTGAGTAAGCCGAGCGCATGAGACTGGATAGATCTATTGGAAGGGCTTACGGCCTCCCATCCGTGTTGGTATTATACCCAACAGCTCAAGCGGGATGCATTTCATTTTACACTATATTATTGAGTGCCTGGCAAAAACACTCCTTGGGGCAAAATGGGAGTATTCCGTCAAGCTTTCGGGCGGGTCATGAGCTTAAGGCTATTGTACAATTCATTTTATGTGACTTATTGTCTACCTATACTTTGGCTGGCCTATCGTATTAACTATCACTTTATAAACCTATGATTTCTCACCAACATTTATGTTTGACCGTTAATTCACAAATGTATTTTCAAGGTAATATAATCAAGCTTATGGTGGACATGCATTAATGGACACATCATTAATTGGATATAGTCGCCTCGAGATCGACTCTGTAATCATATTCCTTTATGCACTTGATGAACGTATTGCATCAAATGTCATGACTTTGTTTTTAAAACTTGCAAAACAATACTTTTCGGCCTTTGCTTTGTAAACTCTGAATTTTATTATGGCAAACGTGTATTTTCTAAACGACACTTCTAGGTCGATTCAATATATTACTTGTGATGAAGATGCCATTTGGAAAAGCATTACACCCGGGTTATTCAAATCCGCCTGGCCGCTGCCCATAACAGGTAAATTCAGGGTGTGACAGAGGGTGACGGAAAAAAATGATAAAAGTTCAGCGGTTTCTTGAGAGAGAAGGAAGGTTGTTTTGAAATTTTAGAGAGAGAGAAAGTAAACCGTTTGGATCTGACCGCTGACTAGTTATAGGTATGAAGTTTTGAAACTTGTCAAACTTGGTCCTTCTATTTAGGCAAACCACTATGTAGTTTAAAAATTTGTCAAACTTGATCCTCAAGAATACACAGCCAAACAGATAAACAGATAACACAACAAGCAAGACGGATAAAAGCAATCATAATAGGCAACCGTCAATGCAATAACCACAATTTCCTCTCCCCCTCAATCAATGGTCTGATTAGAAAGAAATCAGAGTACGTTGATTGAAGACAAATGAACACACACATATATAAATATATCAAATATGAGCACAGTTAGTAAATCTCGTGACATCAGAGAAAGTCCGAGTCCTGAGTTGAGATACTCAGAAGTCATAGAAAGTTATGCATCAAGGGTGAGATATGAAATCTCCTATCATTGGAGATTTGTGTGTCGTTGGCCTCCAGGTTTTGTGCCTTCTTGTGTAGGAATGGCAAGAAACTCTTCCACTTGAGAAAGAACAACCTGCATTATCACAAACTTGATTGCATGTATATGTGTTAGACACAATAGAATCCACACCCTTAGGGTTTTTCCGGCTGACCATGAGATAGCTATCAGTAGACTCCTTACTGGATGGAATCCACTTCAGTCCAATGTGCTTAAAAATTCTACCGGTAGGAATCCACTTTAGGCAAGGTTTAGAGTCATTAACCATCTTATACACAGAAGATGACTTTCTAAAAATCCTAGGCTTAACCAGTTGAGTTTTAACAGTGTTTTTCCCTAGAGTAGGAGTCATCCAAACAGGTTGTGATCCTAATATTCCATCCTTTTGTAGTTGTGCCCTATTTCTGGCCCTTTTTAGATCACCGTACTTATACCGGTCATGAGAGTTAAGACTTTTTGTGCTAGGTTTCATCACCCTTTTAGAACTGTTCTTAGGGGAGCTGGGGGCCGAAGCATTATAATGAGTATAACCTGATTTAGTTGACACTTGTTTCACATCAACTTGGGAGGCAAACCGGGTTTTTGACAAGATTGCTCTTTCAAACCTAAATGCACTAGGTTGTCTAACAACAGATAGAATTCTATTATTTTGACAAACTGGTTTCCCCAAGATTGATAGTTTAGTATACTTAGTGTTTCCATTATTCACTGTTGATACTCCAGGTTCATGTTTAATAGGTGTGACAGTGAACCCTACTTCCTGAAGTTGAGCTAAGTAATTATCATATTTGTTAGTCCAAGAGTGAGTTTGTACTGCAGCCATAGTATTTATTTCCTTGAGAGATTCATTCAGGTTATTACATTTAAATTTCAGAGACTCATTGTCCACAAGTAATTCAGCCATTCTGGACTCAAAATTTTTGGTTGCTAACTCACTGCTGACAAGTTTAGCTTTAAAATCATTACACATATCACTCAAAACAGTAATATGGTTTTTCAAGTGTTTGATTGTCAAGTTCTTATTTTCAAGCTGAGCTTTCAAATCGTTAATCACAAAGTATTCACATAAATCAGGAAGTTCTGAATTTTTGCACGGTTGATTATTTTGAATACTTTCTTCCTTTTGTTGCATTGCGATTTCAAGAGAAATGCAGTGTTTTTCAAGTTGCAAAAATCTTTTTGAGAGCTCGTTAAAAGCATCAGCTGTCAATACAGAACTTACCACTTTATCACTATCAGCATCCTGATCACACTCTCCTCCTTTATGACTCATATTAGTTGAATTAGACATGGTATTGCTATCCGTTTTTTCCAGCGAATTCGAGTCATAAGTGAGTTTGAATTGATCAGTATGCTCTCGTTCATTAGAGAGTACATAATGTTGAACAATTAAGGGTACCTCCATATTTGACCTTTTGTGATTGACCGTTCTAGATTCAGCATTTTTGCCGTGGGTGACAGGAGTTGCTGACCAGGTTGTATTGTCAATCATAGCACTTGCTGATTTTTCATTCATCGTGACACTTAACCCATCATCCAATGCATCATCGGAATCATCAATTCCCTCACATGATTGTACCTGAGATCCCTTCACTTTGTGGTCATCTAAACATCTGTGTTGTGTTCTTTCCTCAATGAATTCCTTAACATCACCCATGAGTTGGATGAGTGTATATTTGAACGTGTCAACCTTAATTCCCGTGTGATCAGCAAAGCATTTTTTGGTCATCTCACTGTAATGGTCATATTCCAGAGTGAATTTTGAATCAAGGAATACTTGAAGTTGTTTGTAGAGTACATCAAGAGCGGCCATGGATCTAGTTTTGGAAGAAATTCCTTGTTCAAGCTGTTGTTGCAATTGATCTAAGTTAAGAGTCATTGTGTCTGTGAAGGTCTTAACGTCATGGCCAAAGAGTGTGGCAAATGCACGTTCGTATCCCATTATGAGTCCAGTTCCCTTTAAAAGCACCGAGAGGTGTGAGTGAAGTTGTAGAAAGCATTCTATGAAGCAGTCCTTAGCATTGTTGTATGACACTGGTGGTTGACTGATCTTTATCTCATGAATGTTTGAGCTTACCGGATCCTTGTCACATAGATCAGGATCATTTGTCATTTGTAATGAGTTGGGTTTCTTGTGTTCATCGACCATATCATACAGTTTGAGGATCTCAGGAATAGCATTCTCTGACGAGTTTGTCATATTAAGATTACTCATCGAAATAGTAATCAGTAGTGACCAAAATAACCTCCTATACTAAACCACTAACACTTAACCGCTACAATTGTTAACCGCTGAGAATTAACCGCTGTTGGAGGTAACCGCGAACACAGTAACCTCTGATACAGTAACCGCTAGTAAAGTAACCGCTGGAGTAGTAACCCCTGGACAGAGTAACCGCTAGTGAAGTAACCACTGCTGACTTAACCGCTGAGTAGTTAACCGCTGTGAATAAACCGCTTACACAATACAAAGTACAGCGTAATGTTCGCTCCACTACTTGTACTTAACCGCTACCACTAACCGCTAACCACCCAAACTAACCGCTGTGAAGAATACTTTAACGTAGAGCTAACCGCTGGCAAGAAAGAGTTCTAAAACCCATTCGTACACCTCACAAACACTAGATTTGGTCCAAATAACTGATAAACTAGATGAATCTAACCTTTCTAATCCTAGAAGTACAAGAAAGATCACAAGAAACACCATAAACGAGCACCAAAATGAGTCAAAACCACCCTAAACTAGTAGAAACCCAAAACAAACCATACACCACAAGTTCTATGATCCCTAGGATGTAACCATGGCTCTTGATACCAATTGTAGGATACTAGTTAACATCACAAACACAAATATACTTGTGGTTAGCTCGTTGAAGGTAAGAAAGAAAGAAAGAAATTCTAGAGAGAGAAAGTTAGAGAGAGAAAGAGATGAAGCCTTGAGAGAAAACCAAAAAAAAGGAAATGAGATTATGAGAGAAAGCTTACCCTCTCCAAGGATGGAGAGGGGTTTATATACATGGGTTTTGCCACTAGGGCGTGCCACTTGGGCTGCGGATCAGGTATACAGTGGGTAAAGACCCGTCCTTCTTCCGCGGACTAATCTAATTCTAAACTACGTATTACTAACTAATGTAACTACTACGAGCTAAACAATGCTTAATCATATCTGGGGTAACGGAATCTTTCTTATACAAAAATTGTATTCCTAACACTTGTTAGATGCAGATGTAGAAGGGGAAGCAATTTCATATATCAGGCATGAGTTAAGATCAGTTACCTGAGATAGACCATCAGTGTCATACACTGGGCCCGAGTCACTCATGTGGAGTTCATGCATGTTGGCCATAAGCATAACAACAGCATTTGCTTCCAGATCTTCCATGTCATCATCAGAATGTGCATTGGCCATGAAGCTGTTGTCATTAGCATTGTTGTTGGCACGGGCTTCATCTTTGAGCGCTAGGAGTAATGCTTGCTTGTGATACTTGCTTCCTTGAGTACGTGGTGAAGGACATGCAGTTGCCAAGTGACCTATCCCATTGCAGTTGTAGCATCTGATGATTGTATTCCCTGATTCAGTATTCCCAGTTTCAACAAGTTCAACCTTTTTCTGAGGGACACCACCATTGTTCCTGAATCCTCCATTAAACCGTTGTCCAGAATTAGAGTTACCCATATAACCACTAGATCCAAATCTTCCACTGTTACGATTCTGAACTTCAATGCAACCATCGTGAATGACAGCTTGATTCCTTGTGTTGGAAGATGTGCGAAGACGATTGTTGGACTTGTTGGAAAATTTGCTGAAGGCTCGAGCAATTAGTGCAATTCCTTGGTTAAGACTATTGAACTCCTCATCACCATCGTCATCATTAGCAGTGTGTGGTGTAGACAAGGTGTCATTGTTGTCATATTTGGCAAATTGATTTGCAGGAGGGTGCATTGTGGAATCATAAGATGAGTACTGAGGTGTGTGGTTTTGAGATGGGTAGTTAAGATTAGCCTGTTCTGGAGGATAAACATTGTGTTGTAGCGATGGAGAAGAAACATGTGATTGAGCAACAAGCACCAAAGTGTTTGTGGGTGAGGGCTATGAGTAGTTTCCTCTGAGAGCGCGATCTTTGTCCACTTCATGTTGATGGTGTTTCAGATAATCATACAACAAACCATATGGTGTCTCATGAAGATTCTTTTCTTGTCGAACAAACGTCACATACTTCTGCCAATCAGGACCGAGACATTCTAAAAACTTCGTGTTGATAGCAATCTTTGGTAAGATGATATTATGTCTGTCGAGGTCATTAACGATGTTCGTGAAGCGGTGATTATATGACTCAAGTGATTCCAATGGCTCAATCAAGAAGTGTGTGTATTCCATATAAAGTTTGGATTCCATGTCGTCTTGATTTAATTGAGTACCTTCCATTAGGAGATGAACATGTTCCCACATAGCCTTAGCTATTTTCTGAGCATCAACACTGCGAAAGATCGGATTTGGTATGCCCTGAAGAATATAGATCATAGCATATTAATCTGCTTCTTTGTGAAGTAGTTGTTCAGCAGTAAGTTGAGCGTTAGTGAGAGGTCTTCTTGAATCAGGTACGGGTGGATCAGCATTAAGATCACCAGGGACAAAGTTGGTCGGAGTTTCAAATGGACCTTCAGTGATAACTCTCCTCATATATTTGCCATGTGGTTTCTTGAGTTCAAGAAATCATAGGAATCGACTTGACCACTGAATATAGTTACCGGGTGTGAGCATTGGTGGTGTGTCAAGTGAACCTGCTTCATGCCTTGATTGTTGAGTAGTGATGACTTCACACATTTAGTCAAACCAATGAGTTTGTTTCAACGGTGGAGTGATTTGTTGCATGGGAAAAGGTGGAGGTTGAGGTAGTTGTTGATGTTGATGCATCATGATATGTTGTTGGGAGATCGTTTGATGATATGGATATGATTATGTAGGTTGTTGTTGTTGACGAAACATTTGTGTGTGATGATATGGTTGTTGATGATGAAAGTTGTAATACGGTGGTTGAGACATGATGAAAGACTTGTGTGTAAATGGATCTTGTAGAAGGTATAAGTGTTATGCCAATTCTCGAAAACTTTTCCCAAGTGTGTTCTCGAAACTTAGTAGATTGAATATTTTGAAAATCAGTCAAAGTCCAAAGTTCTCGAAAGTTATGATGTGATCTCGAAAAATTTGTATGTTTTCGAAAACTTCTGTGTGATCTTGAAAAATCTAAGTTCTCGAAAGTTTTCCAGTGTTCTCGAAAAATTAGGTTTTCGAAAAATAATCCAGTTATCGAGATCACTCAAGATAGTGAAACCAAGAGAGTTCTTGAAAGTTTTATGAAAGAATTTCGAAAACAATCAATTTGTCGAAAACAAAAAATAGTTCCGATAAAAATGTTGTGTTCTCGAAAACTTTCAAATTTTCGAAAAGGTAAACAAAATTTTCGAGATTATACAAACTCGAAAATATCCAACGAGTCGAAGTGTTTTCTTTCTTATACAAGAGAGAAAAGCACTGAGTAAGCAACATAAACACCTAAGGAGCAAAATTTCGTGATCTCAAAAGTATGGGGTTTAAGGTTCTCGATAAATGGCAAACTTTAGGCAGATTTTGTTTTTGTAAAAAAGCAATCCAAAAACACGTTTTTAAACCAAGATTCTTGTACAACTAGCCTTAAAATGATGAAATCTTAAAGAAAGTTGCAAACTTGAACCGCTTTTCAAAAATCTCAAAGATTTCGAAAACTAGTACAAATGGTACGAATCTTGTATTTTTTGAAAAATTTTGAGACTTTGTTGGTTGTTTGAGTTTGTAACACAAGTTTGAAGACAAAGATGTGATAGAAACACGAAACAAACAAGAAAGTAGCAAACTTTTGCAAAAAATAACGAATGAAAACAAAGATTTTGGATCGTTGAAAACAAAAACAAAAGTTACACCTTCTTCTAGCGATTGATACCACTTGTTAGGTCACCATATTGTAAACACAAGTATTGGTTTTGTTAGAAATGAGATGAGAATAGAGTTTGGTTGATTAGATCAATATGAAAGGTAAAAGTGCAAGAGTTTTCTTAAGATAATGAAATAACCAACAAATGAAATGAATTACATGAGGTCCTATTTATAGGTGAGGAATAGGGCAACACTCCCTTCCTCCCTACTTTGTCTAAATCGTGGGCTTTGAGGCCCATTGGACGTTTACATGGACTTTATTCATAACATAAGTAAAGTAAATATAGTAGCAACCTATTACATGTTCTGAAATAACCGAGACTTGATAAATAGTAATAAACTTAGATCCTAACAGTTGTTTGTACTGCCCAAAGGATTTCATTATACTGCTCGATTTTCTTATTAATACTGGTACTGTTGGTTTTTAGTACTGGTTATATTTTGTTAGCCTCGCTATTTTATAAAGATAACGTCATACAAGTGAAATGGACTAGATATGTAGCTAGTAGTAACTTCAGGGACTATTAGTGGTCATTAGGCAAACTTATTATGTAATGAGCCTATAAATACCCTTCATGACTCTCCATGAGGGGTGTGGGAAATTGTGTAATTGTTCTTTCATTATTAATATATTCCATTTTCTTCACCCTCTCTCTACTTTCTCTCTCTAGAAAAGATGAATACTTTCATCTTTAATCATCAACCTACACCTCCCGAACCACATAAATCATCTATACTTTCGGTCCTACAATTGGTATCAGAGCCAGGTTGTTACTTGTGTTGATTTATTGTGGTTCGTATGTCGTGTTTTTAAGCTGTTTGGTACCATATTTTTCGGATCTGGAAATTTTTTTCCTTATCTTGTGTGGTATCAGCTTTTTACATTTGTTATGTATCTTTGGTCAAAAAGTCCCAAGCTTTCATATATTGTTTACATAACTGTTTTCAGTCCCATATAACAGTTTTTGTTGTACAAATCTTATCTTTAGTGACTTTTTGTACCTAACGTGAATATTGTGGTCAATATTGGACTAAATACATGGTCTCAAAACTGCCTGAATAAATGGTCAAAAGTAATCGGAAACTGGGCAAAGAAGCTGGCTGGAATCTCATCGGAATAATCGCCAGAAAAAATCGGAATTTCTTGTATAAGAAGTTCTCGATATGTACTTGTTTTCGAGAACACAAACAGTTTTCGAGAACACAATACCCTAAAGTGTCGAAATCAGATTCTCGATAACCGAGGATCTCGAAAACTGAGGATCTCGATAACCGTGTTCTCGATAACCATGTTTTCGATAAGTTGAGAAATTATCGAAATCTTTATGAAAAAAATATCGAAATCTTTATGGAAAAATTATCGAAATCCTTTTGAATGAAAAGTTTCGAAAATTTTCAAGAAGAGTAGATGAAGTAGAGACCATGACCACAAACCAAAAACCATATACCAAAACTCACGTTGACCTCAGTTAAACATCATCGGTCCAAGGTTAATAAGCATAAAGAATAGAAGCAGAAGCTCCCATAGCCAATCAAATCCAAACCATAACCATATCCTAAATCTAGACTCAACCTCAAGACCCTCACATGCCACTCCCCAATTCAGCTCAGTAGACTGATAAGTACGAAACAAAGCAATCTCAGAACCGGTGCAAGTTTAATCTTTTAAAAGATTTTGTGTTTGAACCTACATCATCACAGATCCATATTGAAGCTTTGCTTCATTTTATATCCGACTAGAAAGAAAGAGTTATAACAATTGTGTTATACTCGTTTCTTCAATTCGTTCAAAGACCAAAACAAGAAAACATAACATAAACCTACCAGAGATCCGTATTTAGATGTTTATGCCGAATACTTTGTTGTTCTTCATTCGTGGTGGTTTAAAGGTGGATATTTGATTTGTGTATGTGAGATTCGTGATTCGATGATGTTATCAGATTAGATAAAATCGATTTGATGTGCGTGTGATGAAACAAATGGTTTGCGATGAGATGAGTTTGGAGAAGAGCTGCTTTTTTTTGTTTAGGTGATGGTAGGCGAATATTTCTCTAGGGTTATACAAATGACAGCAAGTAATTAGGGTATCACTTTAATACTGGTTGTATCATTTGGGGTATGGATCGGGTTTAATGATTTACTTATTGGGTCGGATCCTATGTGTGTTGGTTTTGGGCTTGGAGACAAAAGGGGATATGATGTGGACTGCAATATAAAGACATGGGCTATCAAAATTGAATATCTGAATTTAATTTTTGGATATAAACCTCTTTTGATACTATTCGGTAAAAGAATGGTATTTTGGTATTACTAATTTCATGGGGATACATAATTTCATGGCTAGAATTGTTTTGTTTAACAAAATGATCACGGGGTTTGTGTACGGTATTATTGATTTGATTTTGAAGTGGCATTTCAAAAAGTGTACTTATTTATCTCAAAGTCTAGGGGTGGTTGGATGCACGACTATTGAAGATAACTTGTCTGTGCATATGGTAATTCAGTCTTGATAATCTAGTTATAACTGATGTAAGGAGTTACATTGTAGTGCTCACAGTTTATAGCTATCACTTAAAGGAGTTACGTTGTAGTACTCAGTGTCACGCTAAGCAGTGGATTGTTCAAGCGGTGAATATCTCGTGCAACCTCATACTTAAATGAGTTACGTTGTAGTGCTCAGTATAGGTATTAAGTCACATCTATCGTACAAGCATTAAGTCACAAGATGGGATGTTTACTTCATTTTCAAGTTGGTCATATCGGGCTGTCTGCATATGTGGTCATTACTATTAGCCAATGAATTCAAAGGAGGTTCGATTAAAGGTTGGTTTGAGAGAAGTGTATTGAGAGTATATCCTATCAACATATACTCACAAATTATGCTTTCATGGTCTATCTATATTTGCATCAGAAGTGTAAAGTACGGGTAATTATGGCATGTACACAAAATAGTATGATGATTTCGATAAATCGCAACCATCAGGAGGGAGAAGAACATGCCAAAAGAAGTAGTGTTTCATCTCTAGTACGTTGGTTGTTCGAGGGAATTGTGCTTACACTAGAACCGAAGAAGTACTAATGATGTGTACATCAGAGCGTATTACCAACCTTCTGTGCAATACTATGTGAGTTATGTTGTAATGATGCTCCCAGAACGACAACCATGGTGCAAACTCATTAGTATCTACTTTATCCGCTGCGAGATGAAAGAGGTTGTCAGTTCAGGAGGGAGCAGATGAAAGAAAAAGGCTCACTAGTTAGGAGGGAGTAATAACCTAACTAGATCATTACAGTTGAAGTTCAGAGCTACAAAGACCTTTGCCGTCAGTGTCAAAGATCACATCGAGATCGTCGGAAGAGAGAACTTCAAGTCTGCCTTAATATCTAGACTACAGAGACTCTGCGCTTCAACACCATCAACATAGTCTCACGCCTAGGAACTATCTTAAGTATTGTGTTTGGATACCGACAAGTAGAGAATTCATTCTTAAGGATGGTAAATTAGAAATAGCACAAGCTAAACAAGTAGCAACCGTCTATGAATGTGATTTGGATTGTACCCCTAACCCCATGGAACCTAATTCAACATGGTTTCCAAATACAAATTCTTCTGTTCTTGGCAGGTTATCAAAATATGTCTTTGGATCGTCGACTCGGGTTGCTCCAAGCACATGACCGGGAACTTAAAGCTGCTGATCAATTTCGTCTGGAAATTTATGGGAACTGTACGCTTTGGAAATGATCATGTAGCAGCTATTCAGGGTTATGGAGATCTTCAGTTTGGGAATTTGTTAATCACTTGAGTTTACTACATCGAAGGGTTGGGAAACAATTTGTTTTCAGTTGGGCAGTTTTGTGATGCAGATTTAGAGGTCGCCTTCTGGAGAAATAAGGTTTTTGTTAGAATTTGGTTGGAGATGATTGGTCGAGGAAAACCAAGCGGTGAAGCTTGTAAACCACGGGTCGTAGTCCCAACGAGGGCTGAAATTGATCTTGTCACTCGAGTCGTGAGTTATGTGAGATGAATTGGTTTAAAAGATGTGATTTGGTTTTAGTTATACTACGAAACTTGTTTAAAACTTAAAAGAAATGAAGAACGAGAATAAACGAAATAAGTTGAATGACAAAAGAAAACATAAAGCGTAAAAGAAATGAGATTAGAGTTTAAACTATAAAAGAAAGAAATAAATGAAATGTTTTTGTTGTTTTATATTTTAATTAAAGAAGCGTTTAAAGAAATAACGAACTAAAGTTAAACTATTAAGAAAGGAAAGTAAATTAAGAAATAATAAAACTAAAAGGTTTAAAGAAATTTCGGCAGAGTAACGTGTAGAAATTAAAGAAATAACCCTCACTCGATTAACGATGAGGTGAACAAAAGCCAACCCGGCTTATAAGAAAAATAAAACTCGACACAAGATAAACTAGAAACTAGCAAACTAAGATGAAACTCTCGCTAAACGACGCTAAATGACCATACTTGCAAAAGAAAGTGACACCATAATCGCTAAAACACAATACCATACTCGCTATTTTGTTTTTCATACTCGCAATAGACACATGTCTCTTACTCGCAAGAATTAGGATTGCCAAGATGATACTCGCAATCAACAATTGCTTACTCGCAATGAACAAAAAATGATACTCGCTAAAATCAAAAGACTCCTTACTCGCAATTTGAACTCGATACTCGCTAAACCCCTAAACTCATACTCGCTAAAAAATAAAAAACCATACTCGCAAAATTATACCCATACTCGCAAAGACCTAAAGTCATACTCGCAAGACCAATAAAATCAACCATACTCGCAAATATTAAACTTTGATACTCGCAAAAACCTAATAAAAACAAGCTGGAACCTTTTTTACGTAAATCTAATGATAAAATTCAATAAAAACTTATGAAAACTTAATAAGAAACGAGATTTAGACACTAAATAAGCTACCACATAAGCTACGAGCTCAAATAAGCCTAGACCATTATCATAAGGCATGAAAATATATTCTCATGCAAAGGTGGTAAAGGACTTATAGAAGCTTTTGTAAGAATGATAAGAAACAAAATAAGCTTGAAAGATTAGAAGAAGTAACAAGATTAAAAGACCAAAATAAGCTATGAAAGATTTAAGACACCAAAATAAGCTTGCATTAAATAAAATTACACTAAGACATGGAAATAAGCTAACTTCTAAAAATTAAAAAACTCTAACTAGACAACACTTAAAATGAAGAGTAGGGGAGGTATTTAAGGGAGCCATGGTGGCTTGCCTTTTTACAACTTGTACACTTAGCCCCTTAATCTTCTAAATTTAGTGAATACTAAGCGTAAACTAGATACAACGCTATTTAACTTTCTAAAACTACAACTTGAGTCCTTGTAACTTTGAGGTGATGTGTTGACGAGCTTTCCAAAGATCTTCAATAGTATAAAAGTGATCACTTGCTCGGATTTAGAAAGTTAAACTTCATAATCATCTTGGAGCTTTGATTAAGCGTCTCTTGTACTTTCTTGAGCCTTTGAGAAATAATTCGTCTTCACGGGCTTTTTACAAGTATATTTCACCTTTTACTTGACTTTCATACTCTTTTCCACATCTCGTGCTCGTTTTAGGCTTTTAGGTTGCTTTTCATGATGTTTTTGCAATATTCTTACCTGCACAGTCATAAACATAAAAACACGATATCTTTGGCTTTGAATGTTAGTTTTTGGTCTANCCATACTCGCAAAATGATACCCATACTCGCAAAGACCTAAAGTCATACTCGCAAGACCAATAAAATCAACCATACTCGCAAATATTAAACTTTGATACTCGCAAAAACCTAATAAAAACAAGCTGGAACCTTTTTTACGTAAATCTAATGATAAAATTCAATAAAAACTTATGAAAACTTAATAAGAAACGAGATTTAGACACTAAATAAGCTACCACATAAGCTACGAGCTCAAATAAGCCTAGACCATTATCATAAGGCACGAAAATATATTCTCATGCAAAGGTGGTAAAGGACTTATAGAAGCTTTTGTAAGAATGATAAGAAACAAAATAAGCTTGAAAGATTAGAAGAAGTAACAAGATTAAAAGACCAAAATAAGCTATGAAAGATTTAAGACACCAAAATAAGCTTGCATTAAATAAAATTACACTAAGACATGGAAATAAGCTAACTTCTAAAAACTAAAAAACTCTAACTAGACAACACTCAAAATGAAGAGTAGGGGAGGTATTTAAGGGAGCCATGGTGGCTTGCCTTTTTACAACTTGTACACTTAGCCCCTTAATCTTCTAAATTTAGTGAATACTAAGCGTAAACTAGAGATACAACGCTATTTAACTTTCTAAAACTACAACTTGAGTCCTTGTAACTTTGAGGTGACGTGTTGACGAGCTTTCCAAAGATCTTCAATAGTATAAAAGTGATCATTTGCTCGGATTTAGAAAGTTAAACTTCATAATCATCTTGGAGCTTTGATTAAGCGTCTCTTGTACTTTCTTGAGCCTTTGAGAAATAATTCGTCTTCACGGGCTTTTCACAAGTATATTTCACCTTTTACTTGACTTTCAGACTCTTTTCCACATCTCGTGCTCGTTTTAGGCTTTTAGGTTGCTTTTCATGATGTTTTTGCAATATCCTTACCTGCACAGTCATAAACACAAAAACACGATATCTTTGGCTTTGAATGTTAGTTTTTGGTCTAAAATAACCTAATAATGGTGAATAAAAGGTATGTGAATAAGCACATATCAATGATCTCTTAACTGGAAATCGTGGCACTAACCTTTATGCTATCGACATCAATACAATGGCCTCTACATCACCAATTTGTCTTATGACAAGAGCATCAGAAACAAAGTCTTGGTTGTGGCATCGACGTTTATCTCACCTCAATTTCGACACCATCAACAAATTAGCCAAAGAGAACATCGTCAACGGTCTTCCTAAGTTCAAATACACCAAGGATCACTTATGTCCATCATGTGAACAAGGAAAAAGCAAACGAGCATCATATAAACCCAAAACCGTACCTAGTTTGGAAGCAAGGTTACATCTGTTGCACAGGGACTTATGTGGCCCAATGAGAGTTGAAAGCATCAATGGAAAGAAGTATATTCTTGTTATTTTCGATGATTATTCACGATATACTTGGGTAAAGTTTTTGAGATCAAAAGACGAAGCACCTGGCAACATCATCACCTTTCTGAAGCGCATTCAAGTTCTACTTCAAGCTCCAGTAAGGATTGTAAGAACAGACAATGGCACATAATTCACCAATCAGGAGTTAAGAACGTATTTTGAAGATGTTAGAATCACACATCAGACATCAGTTGTTAGAACTCCATAGCAGAATGGGGTAGTTGAAAGAAGAAATAGAACTCTTGTGGAAGCTGCTCGCACAATGCTAATTTATTCTAGTGCACCACTATTCTTATTGGCTGATGCAGTAGCCACTGCTTGTTTTACTCAAAACCGATCCCTAATCCATCCAAGATTCAATAAAACACCATATGAGCTTGTGAAAAATCGGAAACCGGATATCTCTTATCTTCACGTGTTTGGCGCTTTGTGCTATCCGACGAACGACAGAGAAGATCTAGGAAAGTTGAAAGCTAAGGGTGATATTGAAATCTTCATTGGTATTCAGAAAACTCGAGGGTGATCTGAAAGTTCTAGCAAGGGTGCAAGCTCAAACCACGGATCGTTGTCCCAACGAGGGTTGAACTAATCTCGTCACTCAAGATCGTGAGCTATGTGAGATGAATAGGTTTAAAAGATGATTTTGTTTTGTTTATACTACAACGACAAATTAAAATGCAGTTAAAGTAAAGGAAAGCAGTAAAGTGACGCAAAGGAAGTAAGCAAGTAAAAAGACATGTAATAAAGTGACTAAAGAAAACAATAATTAAAGTGCGATAAGTAATGAAAACGGTAAATGAATTTAAAAGACAATGTGTTTGCAAAGCGACGCGAGTAAGTTCATTAAGTTTGAGCTAATGGTTTGTGACGAGTTATTTTCCTTTCTCGAGATTAGTTGTCAATTAATCCTTTGAAGAGATTATAACTCTAAACAAGTGAATTAATCGTTCAAAGGTTTTTGTTCTTGAATAATTAAATCACACGTCTAAGTAATCTTAACGATTATTAATCACAAAACTTTAATACCCGCACTTAACTTACAAACCCGAGCCACTAAGCAAACACGTTTAAAAACTACTCACGACTCATATTAAAAACGTAAAGCGATAAAGAAATGAAAAGACTTGTAAACGGTAAACGTAATTAAAGTTTAAATATAAAAATGCAAGACATTAAACTTGAATAATAAAACGTAACTAAAAAGGTTTAAGAAAATTTCGACAGCATAACGTTTAGATTTAAGAAAAAGAAAACCTCACTCAATGAAACGATGAGGTGAAGAAAAGCCTAACTCGGCATAACGTAAAAATGAAACTTGAAATGAAAGAGAGAAGAAACATACTCGCAACCCTAAGAACCTTCATACTCGCAACAACCCTAAGTCCATACTCGCTAGGTTTAGAATCCATACTCGCAATATTTGTAAGTCATACTCGCTAACATGGAGGTCTCATACTCGCTAACCTAAGAACTACCTAACACTCGCAACATTTGAATCCATACTCGCTAAATAAGGTCTCAAACTCGCTAAACATCATGTGATACTCGCTAAGCTACCATTACCATACTCGCAATCATAATCTGAAACTCGCTTAACCTTAAGCTAAGGAAACCAAACTCGCAATATTTAATAAAGATGTATTTTGAAAATCATTTAACGTACCAAAAGATTAAAGAAAAACAAAAACTAAATGAAACTTATGAAATACTTTATATAAACTAATCTAAGAAACCAAATAAGCTTATATAAGCTAAAATAAGCCACGACCCAAACAAGCCCTAGCTCATTTTATAAACCCACGAATACAAATAACATGCAAAGGTGGTAGAAACTTAATAAAAGCTTTTTGTAGATTATTAAGACAAGAAAATAAGCTCAAAAGATTAAAAGATGTAAAAGAAAGATTGAGATGAAGAGACAAAATAAGCTAGGAAAGATTTTAAGACATGAAAATAATAACTTGCATAAAAATAAACTTACCCTAAGACAAAATTAAAACTAAATCTAACCATCCATTCTAATGAGCTAGGGGGTTCTATTTAAAGGAGCCAAGGAGGCTTTCCTTTTTACATTGTGTGCACTTAGCCCCCTAATCTTTTACATTTCATGAAAACTACGCGTAAACTTCTAATTCAAAGCTACTAAACTTTCTAAGAATTAAATTTAAGTCCTTGTAACTTGAGGTTGCGTGTTGACGTGTTCTCTAAAAGTCTTCAAAGATGTAAAAGTGATCGCTTGCTCGAACTTATGAAGCTTATCCTGATAATTATCTTTGAACTTTGATCAAGCATCTCTTTTATTTTCTCGAGCCTTTAAGAAATAAATTCGTCGTCACGGGCTTTTCTTAAGTAATTTTCATCTTTTGCTTGGCTTTAGAACTCTTTTCCACATCTTGTGCTCGTTCTAGGCTTTTTGGTTGATTTCTATGTTGTTTTTGCAATATCCTTACCTGCACAGTCATAAACACAAAAACACGATATCTTTGGCGTTTAACGTTAGTTTTTGGTCTTAAAGAGCCTGAAAATGGTGAATAAAAGGTATGCGAATAAGCACATACCAAAATCCCCCAGACTAAGGTATTGCGTGTCCTCACGCAATGTAACCACATCACGCCTCAAAGATAAATAATTTCACACTTCTCTTTACTAACTTTGAAAAGTAGCAAAACGTTCAAGAGAAATACGAAATCATTTATTCCCTAAAACGCCCTGGTTTTCCATTTTTGACTATGTACATCATATATTACACTACTTTAGCTTATGACGGTGTGCTTGACTTTCATTATCTTTCAATAACGATTAAGGGTCATAGAGCGAGAAAACGATTGATAGAAAAGTGACCGATTGGATAAAATTCATCGTCCCTGATTTTTGACAAGCCCCCAAACTAAGCGTAAAAACGGATCATTGTTTAATTACAAGTTTGATGCTAACGCTACCCATGGAAGTTACTCGTGTACCTACTGCTCCCATTTTCCTATTTTTGTATCTCATTATTTTATTTTTGTGAGAGAAATGAATTTCTTCATAAGCACCTCGTTTTCATAATTATTAGTCCGATAAAGATACCAAATTCAAACGCTAAGTAGTTATCGATCTTCTCTTAAGAAGGTTTGCTAGAGAAATGTGGTCCACATCAAGGATATTGGATACATACAAAGACTTTGGAATACATCAAAATAGACATAAGTTGGAGAGTACCTTCACGTGCACCTCATGTGCCCGATCTAGGATCATTCGCATGCACCTCACGTGCTACCAACTTTAGTCTTAACACTTAAACTCATAATCCATAAATCTTCAACATANACTGCTAGGGTTGGAATCTAGGATCCAAGGCCCGATCTCAATCCGAAGTCTTAAAGCACCTTAGCTTATACATAACAACGGGCTTTAGGGTAGCTCCGAAACCACATGTGTACTACGCTTATACAACGATATACAATACAACTTCAACTAGCGTGTATCCATGATGTGTACCCAATTTCTCAAGCAAAGATTCTCTCAAGAAGATAAAGAACTACTCATCGGCTAAACCTAACATCTTTAATTATTTTGCACAGATATGGGGTGAAGCAATTTTGTGAGAACAAAAAGACATGAGTACCTTCGATGAGCCTTAAAGAGATCCAACTACTCTATGCTTAGCATCTAACTTCTAAAGAAACTCTATCATTTCACGTTCTCCGCAAATTCAAAATCTCAAATAATGAGATCCGCGAATGCTTAGCCATAATCATTTTTTAAAGATTATATTGGTTAAGGGAGACAAGCTAGGGCTCAACACGCCCGGATCAATTCAAAATGTTTATTCTCACTCTTACCTAGTAGGAAAGTCAAACGCGGTGTCAAAACTTTTATTCTATTTTTGCATGATTTTTAATTTTTTCCATTTTTTCTTTGGAATTTTTCAAAATTTTTCAATTTTTTTGGATTTTGAGGAAAAACGGGGTTGCGTAAGTAAACGACAAAGGTGAAAGTGCTAGGTCAATCAAATCGAAGATTCACCCCCCAGACTAAAGATAAACATTGTCCTCAATGTTTTAAAGGTAAGGGTAATCCTAACAATAAATCTAAGGCCGTTTATTAAGTATGCCAACGATACCATTAGTCGATAAGATTTGGATATATGATTTCCAAGCTAGCATCAAGACATGGGACTCGAGTGGAGATTAGACAAACCACGAGCACGAGAGTCATCATGAATTGGGGAAATCCTGCACATACACAAACAACCAAGCAAACACAAGATTGGAAGAGGTCGCCCTCCTCGCGTTACTTATTAGATAATAAAATAAAAAGGATAAGCGTGGGGTGCCTCCCACGAAGCGCTTGTTTAGTAACGAGTCGTGTAGCTTAGACTCGCCCCGAATTTACTTGTCCTTGGGGGAGCAAATGAAACACACGGCTTGAAAAGCGACGATGCTGGGATCAAAAACAACATCCTCACTCGCGGAGGAGTGGGAAAGTGAAGAAATGATGGGATAAGTAAAGAATGGTTGAAACACACGGATGGTAATAGCATAAACATCATAAGTCTCGTCCACCCCTCCATCAATAACTTCATTCAAACCGGATCCAAAATCAACATCGGGTGGTTCCACGGGTGGACGAGAATCAAAAGGGTTTGAATTGAAATTGGAGTTCAAAGTATCATCATCAATAAGCACATTATTCTCGTCATTCTCAATACCCAGCGGTATCGAGTCATCCGTAGCAAGAAATCGATCACGAGACGGATTATCAGTAATAGGTAAAGAATTTATTTCAAAAAGAAAGCACTCATAATCCGGAAGAGAGTAATCAGCATGAATAATGGGATTGCCACTACTTGTCTCTTCAAATCGAAAAATCTCAAGCTCGGGTAGAAAATCACTATCCAAAACGGGAATAGGAGAAGAAGTCGGATGGTTATTCAATGCCTTGATCTTAGATAGGAGAAGATAAACGTTAGATAATTTCTCACGAAGAGCTTCATCCTGAATTTCATTGTCGTCATCTTCATCAACATATTCGATGTCTCCACAAGATAAGGAATCATCAGAATCAAAATCGGAGAGCATCTCATCATCGTTCTTCTCAAAGCAAATATCATCAACCAGCTTATCATTCGTATCAACAATATTATCAAGACGATCACTTTCAACAATCTCACAATCACCGTTAGAAGTTTCCCCGGACTCACTTTGGATTGGGACAAGGTTCTCAACACTATACTTATTGAATTCGTCCGATTCCGTTGCCGGAATAGTGTTAAGAGGCTCATCCCCCATTGTTAGAGAGTCCTCGGGCTCTACGGGAGGAAAAAGAGGTACATCACAATCTTCGGCCGTATCAAAAGCATGCTTTTCAAAATTGGGTAAAGAATCCATGAGCTCGGGCTCCAAAGGATCTGACGGCTCAACAATATCGGAAACAAGTGTCGAAGAACATCTTGGAGAATCCGGAGGTGGGACAAGTGGTGTGCTCTGAGAGCTAGCAGTTTCCACCACTTCCGTTGTAGTCTCTGGTTCTTGTTCTTGAGGAACGTGAAGTTTAGGTAAGTCATTCTTTTCAGAAATTGATTTAAGCTCAACACGTTTTCTTGACGATCTCGTAACCTTAAATCCAGAAAGGGATGGATCAAGTCTTGACGGTTTAGGAGGAACAACTGATTCTTGAACAACTGAAGGTTGGACGTATTTAGCACTTCCATTATCAAGGGAAAGTACCGGGTCCTTTGTCACCTCGGTTTCTCGTTCCATTTCCATCACCGGAGAAGAGGCGGGAGTCGATGGTTCATTATAGATAACACGACCTCTTGCAAGCTCTAAAGCGTATTAAAGTTTAGCGAAATTGTCGTCGAGAGGTTCGAGAGATTTCAAAGAAAAACTTTCAACATTTAAAGGTTCACAAGATGGAGTGGGATTGCCACTCGAAGCATCGATTTCGTTTTCTTTTTTTAAAGTCTCGTCTTCTCTGCTCTCTTCAGAATTTTCCTTTTCTTTGTTTCTTTGAAGAATTAACTCTTTACACTCCTTCATTAGACTGAGTAGTGATTCTGTCTCTTCTTTCCATTTTGAATACGACTCAGAATGAATATAATCAACATTCTGCTCAAAATTCTGAGTATTTTGGAATGAGAAGTTATTGATATACGGTTCTTGCTCATAAAGGTTTTGAGGAGGGAAGTAAGAATCATTTTGAGGATAATTGG